>JACEOJ010000111.1:1221250-1267915 GCA_013761285.1 Campoletis sonorensis
TTTGCAACCACGTGGTAAAAAACAAACCCAAACAAACCCAAACAACAAGAACCGTAAGCTGAATGACGGAGAAAAGGATGCTGAGTCTGAATCGGACAAACTTGATATTGTGTCCGATGACGATTCAATTGCCAATATTCCAAAGCCAACTCAACTCTCAAGTACAACTCCAGAAGCAACTATCACTCTACCTTCGGCAACGTCAAACATTATTCTTGTGCTTCTCGTTTTTATGAACAATGGAAAAACCATGCACTTTGGATTATCCACCGTTTTATTTAGTTTGTGGTTTTCCGTTTTTTTTCAATATTCACATGAATGTGAATATTTCAATCCCGGCCAAAAATCCCCTCCCTGGGGAAAAAAACCTTGGACAAGTTCATTTGTTGACCCCGATTCCATTTGTTTTCACAGAAAAAAACTACCCAAAAAAGTACAAAATTTTCAAAAAATTGGCAAGATCAAGAATGATTTACATTCAACACTAAAATTTATGATATCAATAATAGGACAAGTATTCCATTGTCTCTTGAGGATGAAGTATTTAAAAAAAAAGCAAAATCAGTTGGTTATTGAAAAAAGTCACTAATGTACAAAAATAAAAATCGGTCAAATGGATAGAGTCCAGAAAAAAAATCAAGATAAATCAAAACGTGGAGAAAAAATTTTCAAACGAAAATCGAAATAAGACAATAGTTTATAGTATACTTATGATTCGATTTATCGCATGATTTTTGACGCATTTCTCCGACCAATCAATTGCAATTTTCTACTTAGGCGGAGTGGTACTTCAGTGGAGGATGACAAATTTTCATACTCATTGCATTTCGCATGCTTATAACAGAGTTGAGACGAAAACGTTGAGACACACGCGCTCGAAAATTGAATGCATTGGACATCACAAAAACTAAACTTCCTGCCACATTCTTCGATTTGAGTTTCAGAAGATACTTAAATGTTCCTTGCAGTCTTCAGAATGATTGAAGGAACTTTTGTTTAACATTTTACTAAAAAATCTATACTTGAAAGAGGTTTGCCCCAATGTGCAATACGTACTTCAAACTATGCGCAAAATACATGAAAACCCAAATATTTTATGCATAGATTGAGGTCCTCAAGACCAAAAAAATATATAGTTATAATGCCGATGTCTTTGGATTTTTTTTTTCCATTGAAAAATAAGTCGTCAAACTATGTAAAATATACCGAAATTATTCTCAAATTTGTCCCCAAACTATACAAAGAAACTGAGACGTATTGTATTTATACGCATACATTACGGACCATGCCAATTGACCTCCGTATACACCTTACTGATTGTTTGTGGACTGTCCTCTTTATATGCTTTACAAGCAAGTGCCCCAAAGTATGCGTTTCACAGTAAAATTGTTATATCTCTTCAATAATTGCATATAAAACAATATCCGCAGAACTGTAATTCAAGAAGTGCATAATGAATCTATGTATGCAGAGAAAAATATGTGTCCCAAAGTATGCCTCCCACATATATATATATGTGTGTGTGTATTCGCGATAACAGAGAGCTGGTATTGATGTAGAAACTTTTCACCCTTCGATCGCAGATTAGTGACGGGATCATTTGATTTACATACACGTGAAATTCACGTTGTGCCAAACGTGCAATAATTGGAAATTGGAGAAAGCCGGAGATAATTGAAAAATTAGGAGTGCGCGTGGGGTTAATGAGAAATATATGAATTTACGGTTTATCCATTAAACAATACAGCCAATACATGACATTCTAACATTTGTAAAATCTTATGCCGCATCATTTTTCCCGAAAATTGTACAAGAAGAATATTCAGCATGCGATGTTTTTATTCGTATAGAATTTCGATTTTGATAAAACACGTAATGAGAATAAATGAGCAGCGAGTCGTGAAATTGAATTTTTGAAATGTCCTTTTTCAGATAAATTCATATTCGTATTTATTTATACTACATAAATGCAGCCGACTCATTCCCAACAGAATTCCACACAGATATGATGAGAACCATTCACGAAAGACATTCGGATTCGTTTATAAACTCATGTATCCCAAGAAGGTGTTTAAGGTACAGATTTACTGAACATAAAATTCGAATGACGTCTTGATAATTGTACCAACCGCACTCACGCCCTTCCGAATCAATAATCAGCATTTGTTCAGATCAAAGATAATGCGCAAAATATTTTAACGTCAGTTAGATTATTCTACACTATTTTCGTCTCTCATTTTGCTTCGTTATCATTTTCTTTAATTCTACGAATCATGGGCTGGATTCCTATTGTTTTTACCTGGTTTTCTGGCACGAAGGGAGCCTTCTATTAAGGGATCTGCCATTATATAGCTTACATGAAATATATATGTATATGTTCATCTGGATACATTTATACAAGGCTACACTGTTATCGGGGGTGGTCAAATTAACGACGTACTGGTTATCTTACCGAGCCAGAGAGTGGCACACCAATACTTTGTTTTCCCAATGTATGTAAACAACCCTGAAGTAATCCTGGATCATGCGTGTACGTATATAGAATGCTGCAAGTGCAAACCGGCCATGCAAAACTACAGCGTAAAGAGAATCTATACACACACACATATATGTATATATATACACATATGTATACGTTCTGTGTAGATTTTACGTCGACCAGGGAGAACTTGGCTCAGTTGTGGCAAACTCAGAACACAAAGTTATTTCGCTTTTGTTAGGATCAATTGTCGCCTACTTTCGACCGTGCAAAATTGACCGTTAATTATATTGACATCGCTGATTATCAGCGATCATATCAATGAATATCAATGAATATTCAGCTATTTTCGATTGAGTTATTTTTCTGATTCATACAACTAGTCGAAATGTATCCTCTTCGCTTTACTACGTCAGGTTAATGCCAACACTGTAGGCACGGTTTTTATACTAGTTTTTGCTGTTTTTGAAACATCCACATCCAGATAAATCGTTTTAATTTTTAATTACATTTTTTCAATTTTTCAACAAAGGGTTGTAAAGAAAGCATTGTCGATACTTTGCCTAATTTTTTCATAGAATTCTGCTAGAAACCATTATTCGTTCGCTGCAGGATTTATTGGTATCTTTAATATTTATTTATTTTTGCTGGATTATTCAAGATTTTATGTAATAATATATGTATTTGTCATGAAGGTATCGTGTGGCATACTCAATTAAATTTTAAAGTGAAATGAAGGCGCGAAGTACATAGCTCAAGGCGTGTGGATGTTGTCCGATAACGGTCTACCATGTACATTCATTCTTGCCTTATAATTCCTTATTTACACGTACAGGTATATATGTATATATATCGAGTTCTCTGTTCCACTGCGGAATAGCCACTGTTCCAAGTTTCATCCGAGTTGCACCAAAGCATACATTTTATATGCTATAGTGATCCTGCGGCAGATTCAAAGGATCTCCAAGTGTGCTCCTGCAAACTGAGCAATGCGCACAGTGCGAACAACACCACGATTCCGTCTCTCATCTATCCTCGTACGGCTACGCAGCAGCCCACTTTATATAAGGATATAGACAGTCATGGGGCACAGCAGTACATACACATAACATACGATGTGGAATTCTCGCTGAGTTAACCGAACTTTTACGATCTGATAGCTTCAAAACAACTGAGAAAATAATCAACATGTTAACGATTTGGAGTTTCAACAATCTCCTAACGTCAATATCATAGCTCGTTAATAATTTTCTCGAATTTTTTCTATCTGCGAAAAATCATTTTAATATTAGGCTCCATTTTTTTTGGCTTACTGTTCAACTTTGGAATTATTTATAGTTCGAAAGAATGGTTACTGGTTCATAATTGCGATGGGAAACTATACTGGGGAGAAACAGTTTATATTTACACGTGAAATGGTCGATATTCGAATGAACCAGTAATTTATATGTATAAATACCGTATCAGGAACGGGGCTTTGAGTTTGGCACCAGATACGCTTAGTTCGGGAACTTGGTAGCACAAGACAGAAGCGTTCCAGCAACGTTGTATATTTCTATACATCGTTATATATAAATATATAGGTGTATATTGTCGGACGTCGAGGTTGGTCAGGTGTGTCCAACGAACGCACTAAATCTACGAGAGTAACGTGCCGTTCGCGAATAAACGTTTCCGAGAGATTCATGGGGTAATTCACGGTGAGACTTGATATTGTTAGGGCACAGAGAGAAACCCGCGTGCCACGTTGGTGGCTAGGTTCCACGCGGTTGCGAACACAGACGTGTAGGGTTTCGTACAGATGGAAGAGCGACAGAGAGGGAGCAAAGTGGCGAGCAAGAGGGAATTATCTCGGCGTGAATACGAAATCACAAGCCGTTCATCTCTGGTGTGGTCAATCCACGAGGAACGAGTCATGTATGTGTATATATACAGGTGGGTGAAGAAAATGCATGGGTCAATTTATGTCAGAACTTTCTTAACTAACAAACAATTTGGAATATTTTTGTTTTTGTTTTTTTAATTTTATCACTTCTTTGTTTGACGGCATCGTTATTGTTTGGAAATTCGTTTGGATTTCTTGAGTCTAGAGAACAATTTCGTACACAGTTTGAGGCTCCAAGATCGTTTATTTGGGGTTCGAATCACCCGTGCATATTACACATACATTCGTAACATTGTCCTATGGATTTACGTATATATGTACATAAATTTCTCTGCGGCAATTTTCACCGTCTCAGTTAAACAATATATGTTTTGTTGAATGTTAAACAGCCGAGCAATCGATCGATAAAGCATGCACTCAATCCCGATTAAACTATGCAAGAGACGAGGGCATACATACCGTCAACTCGTCTTCGAACTTTGTGTAGGCGTTACGTATACATGAAGGTACAAGTTTCCCTGAGTATGGTTTATGGTGCATGTATATATTGTTTATCGTTGTATAAAAAGCGACGATTTTATAGGTATCCTAGATTATTTATATTTTAGGAATTATCGGTAGCACATAATGTTTGGTAAAAAATCAAGTTTGTTATAGCAAATTAGCAAAAGAATGTGAATTATTCTTGTATATATTTATCGAATTTTGAAGGAAACGAAAAATGCTTCGAAGCAAACTAATTTGGAATCTTTCATGAACACTATTCAATTTTTATTTCCATGATAGGTTGTAGTCCTCGCTAAGTACCGAACATGCAATGAATCCGGCCTCGATTTCTTATAGCCTCGTGCATTTTCAAAGAACGTCTATTGGATATTTGCTTATGTCAGGAAGGTCTCGCGAGAGTTATTGCAATGGCACACTAGCACGCTTCGAAATATATTCATCACATATAACACATTTATAACACATTCGATACACGCCTGATTTGAGTATCTAGCTTTGAGCTAATGTTATGCGTACAAATACGAGCATTCATAGCTAGTAAGCCTATTAAGTAAATCAATTTTTTAAAGGCTGACTCGTGACCTAACATTGACCTTTTACCCACAGACTGTGTTCATAAAGTATACATTTTGTAGGGAATACTGGATCAGCGTTCGATCACCTAGAGAGAACATAGAGAACCTAGAGCCAGTCGTTACTCTTATCACCGAGCAATGCTTGACCGAAAACTCGAATGATATAACTTGGATCCCAGAATAATGGGCGTTAGCGTTCAGTCAACGTCACTTATGGCCCAAGGAATGGCGCAACGTTTAGTGCCAATAGTTGCCTGCCGTTTCAAAGGCAACGTTATCTCAATGATGTCAAAAAAATAATCGCAGAATCACCACGGCACGGGCGTGGAAGGTTAATCAAATTAGTGCAGAAAAATCTGTGATTCTTTTATTTTTTAAGTGGAACTTAACGAACTATGTCCTCGATCATATTTTTCCACGGAAATGTGACAATGTGTGGCTTCAAAGTATTGAAATTTTGACTTATCAACGAGAAATTCGTGAACGTCAAAACAAATTTATGCTCGTGCAAGTGTAATTCGACACATACAGCTGACACTGGCCAATTCTAAGTATTGCAATTTGACCAATACCTGTGTTTATGGGAACCAACTTCTTTTTATCAGAAAAATGAGCACAATTTTCTTGGTCCCATCAGTGAACAGTCGACTCTTTATACCTTATAGAATTTCCAATCCCAATATCAAAGTCTCTATCTCTTATAAGACAGATTTTATTTAAGCGTTCTCGGCCAAGGTTTCTGATATACTCCGATCAGAGTGAAAGTTGGCTTGCTTGGAGTTTAGTCGAAGTTTGGAGAACGCTTTGTTCAGGATAAAACGAGCAGGGGATATATGAAGAAAAGGTAAGAAAAATTGAACGCGAGTAAAAAAGGATGGAAGATAAAAGATTTTCTCAGGCTTTAAGAACAACGAGGAACGCGGAAAGGACACTATCGCGAATAGGAGATGAACAAACCTCATGTACCAGCAAGGGGACCATGCCAAATGATTGTGAGGACGAAAAGTCTCAATGTTTCGACCCATCCAGGTTGGTGACCCATACAAAAATCCATATATACATCCATACACGTATATCTATGACCTGAAATGTTCCCGTGTCTCGTTCTTTCACTCGCTCTATTGCCCATCTACTCACGAATTGGTGGAGCCTTCTAAATTTTACAACGTAATAGTATTACGAGCATCACGGGTCCTCGGGGAAATCTCTCGATATCCCATGTCCCGTCGCGATAACATCCCCGAGCTCTTGATTTTCTTTCTTTCTCATTCTCCCTTTTTCTATCTCTGTTCTATCCCGAATGAGTGCAAGTTCTCTACCACGCTACGAGTGTTTCTACACTGATACTGTTATCGCGAGGAAAAAGAGCTTGCGATACAAGCATGGTCGCCGAATAACTCCGAAAAAAAGGAGAAAAACTGTTATTCCTTAACCCGATGTCCGATGTATTAAAGAATATTTTATACTTTAAAAAACCGAGCATTCAGTTGTAGGCTGCTACGGAAACTTCAGGACTTCATGTTCACGCTCATTCCATTAATAATCTTTGAAACATCTTAAGATAATTGTACGCGAAATCGAAGGTCAACGTCTATTCCCATGCAATACGAATAGATTTGTAAGTTTTCCTATGTTCTTCACAAATGTTTCGACTTAATTTTCGCACAAGTTGGAAGTTATTGTCAAATTGTCAAATTTCTCAATTAAACGGTCGGGAAAAATTCTTACATCTTATTGAAAGTAATAATGAAATTAATTGAAAAAATAAAAATAAGACAACCTCTTCATCTCAGAGACAAATTATTCCTCGCTTCATTTCTTAAAAATTGATCACAAAAATAAGAAACTCCAATTACGTGAAGCTCTTTAGAGCTAGAAAAAACTTACAGATGCAAAGGAAGTTTATAAGGAGAGGTAAATGGTAAAAATACAGACTGGAGGCTATTTATCTGTAATTTCTGATGGAATATAAACCACTGTACGTGATTCTTGTCGAGTATTTTATGGAACAGCTGAGAAGATATTTGTACAACAGCGTTGATAGAATATCTGGGATGGAAATTGCTTTGCTTCTAATGTAAGACGTCTACACCTGCGTGTACGAATAATTTATTTTGTAATCCACACGGAGCAAAAACTGTTGTAACAGTCGTCGAAGAAAACTTGACAATTTTATGGTTACAGTAAACATTTCCATCTTGTTAAATAAAAGTAAATACAGATTTTAATATCGTCACAACATAATAGGACCTTTAGAGGGAAAAAAAGAAAATGTAATTACAGAGCAACAGCAGAACGTATGAAAAAAGTAAGAAAAAACAATTGAAGATATCGTGTACAAGATGAGAATTAAGAAAAAGTTCGATGTCTCTGGAGATAACGGTCCGAAACTTGTGAGATAGCGAAGAACCCGTGTCAAATATAAATAGGGTGGAAAAGTTGACGTTGATTTGAGAATTTTTTTGCAAAGATCGTGAGTTTTCGATATAGATCGAAATATAAACATTAAACATATATATATGTATACATAAATATGTGAATATTGTTTCGCGGATCGATGTTCGGGCAGGAGACACGAAGATGAACGTGACGAAACTTTTCTTCGTTCCGACATGTTGCCAACTAAGTGCCTTCCCAGAGTTTTCTTTCGATCTCACTTTTCTCATAAATATATGTATACGTCAATGGATGTGTATCGCTCTCTCCAATGTCATACCACCAGGGAAAAGGGCACTCGGCCACGTGTCATTTTCTCGTGACTGAAGCTTTTCTTTTTTTTTTTTAATCTCTCTCCTCGTACTTTTCGTCCCAGTTTCCTATAAATATTATGTCACTCCCAGGGAAAAAAAAGAAGTCTTTCCAATTTTGGATGACTTTCATTTTTATGTCATTTATACAAATGTTTCTATTAGTTTTAACGGTATTCTTGGTATTGAACTACGGAAATGAAATTTGGAAAAGGGCTAAAAGAGTTTTGTATAAAAATCACGAGCAAAAAAAATCGTTTATTGCAAGAAATCGAAAGAAAAATCAGTGTGATCTTCGTAGCTTAAGGTTAAGTAAACTATCGTGTTGTTCAGGCTGAAGACTCAGCGAGGAGCCGAGTCTCTATCGTGTAGATAGATTCGCCTCAGCCTGTATTCTCAAGCTGAACGGCAAAGCCACACGACGAACAGGCTTAACCCATTAAAGGTACACAACACGCGTTTCTTTGGAACTGCTCCTCGATCGTGATATGCACTCTATCGATGTTTGCTTCGATAAATATATATGCGGGCCGAAGGCCTTGAGTCATGTCTCGTGTACATTCGGCGTGAAGTCGACGCGACGTAAGACGGAAAAATCGGAAACTGCAAGCTCCGGAATGGTTGGTTTTCGAACTCGAAATAATTTTCACATATTGATCGTGTTATGCCCGCGAATTTCGTCAACGTAGGGACGAGTTGTCGAGGACAGGTAATTCGAGGATTGGCCAAATGAGTCAATCTCCAACTCAATATTATACAAAAGTACTATTAGGTTTATTGAGAATAATGTGATTTTACAAAGTCGAGGTGTATTTGCCTCGAGACCAATTTGTAGTTAGATAGTCGTAGACTTCTGACTTGTAAACGCAGACTGCCTTTTTTGGGCGTTATCACTACTTTTAATGATTTACGTATTTCCCCCAGATTATGGACAATTTACCCCTTCTATATTAAGTATTCCTTCTCAAACGCTCGGTGGCGTGATGCAATGTCAGCGCTTCGGGGTTTCCGCGCTCAGGGTCGGAGGAACCTGAGAACGCGCTCGTGATCGGGGAATGTGCTCGATCTTTACTTTATCATGTGAAAATTATATTCCCGTTTTATGGTTGCTATGCGGGGCATAACAATCGAGTATATATTTTATTTTTTCGGTGATTTAAACATTAATGAACAATTCGCTGCTTATGCTGTAAACTATTTTTCCAACGTTCTTTCACTACGTATTCAGAATAATGCTATTTAAAACGAGAACAAAAACTCTATGAAAAAGTATTTGCGATAAAGACTAAAGAAAAATGAAACAATGCGGGAAACGCCCTTTCAATGCAATGCATTTCCGTATTAAAATTTAAAAAAGTTAGTTGAAAATTCTCTCGCTGTGGCGAGATAATGTGTTTTTTAAAAATAAGCATGAATTAATTAAGGTCAACATGATACGACAGTAAAAGCAAGTTTTTATGAATTAAAAATTCTGCTTGGACTAGAAATCACTGAATAAAGTAAAAAAAAAAAATGAAAATCAGAAGATAATAATTTTTCTAAAGAAAGAACCTTGAATTCATCCTTTTAAAAAAAATTGATGTGTTAAGCATGAACGCACTGGAATGTTGTCATTTCTGTGATGCTGTTTTACGTTAATCTCATAGTGACATAATCGAAGTTGCGACAAAAGCCTGTAGAATATTGTCCAAGGGGCCAGGAAGTATGGTGAAGCGACCATGATGTGAAGAGAGTACGATTTATAGTCCAGTATAGCGAACGCAAAGTGTCTCTCCTTTAGAGCGTCGAGACTCTCATCTTTCCTTTTGTCTCACCCTCTTTCTCTCTGTCTGTCTCTCTCTCTCTCTCTCTCTCTCTCTCGCTCTCTTTCTCTGACTTTTTGCGTACGGATATATATCTATAAATGTACGTATCTGGCGTAATGGAACCCTAGACGTAAGAGAGCCAGGTGGGTGACAGTTTGTGCGCCAGGATAGAAGAAAACCTGACGAGGGTCGTTAGTGAGCGAGAACTCAGTGAACATATATAGTTTCGTAAGTACATATACATATACATAATATATAAAACGAGCAAAAGCCAAGAATTGGGAACTTCAGGAGAGATCGATGCATGAGAAAAAAGGCGAGGTGATAAGATACAGCGAAAGAAAACAGGTAAAGACTGAGTGGATACACGAAGAAGCTGGTACACGAAGCTAACGTTTCTCGTGAAAATTGGAGATCGATACCGAACCCTAAAGTTATTCGCCAAGTATCACTCCGTCACGAGATACAAAGAGTATCAAAAAATATTTCATTTATAGAAAATATATTTTTTTAGTGATCTCTTTTACGAAAGTTACTACAATAATTATATATCTCATCAATGATATAAATAGATTAAAAAGGTATTGAGCGAATGAGACATTAATAAATAGCAGATTTGATCAACGTGAAGTTACTGTGGAGTGGAAAAAAAAATCAACAGTTGAGCGAAATGAAAGGATCTGATCGTTGGGATGAACCCCGAGCGAACCGATTTGAAAAATCTAAATATCTGTTGATCCACCGGGTGGGCTCATTAAATCATGAATTTTCATCTCGACAATTACGATAAACCGGATACATCATTACAATCGCGTTATATTTATTTTCCATTTGATACGTTCTCGTCAAGTGAATTTTATTTTTGACAAATAAAACCGATTGAGGATGTATTTATCGTTCGTCTCGCTATATATCTATACTTCGTATAAATTAATCATCAAAACGACGAATATGCAAATTCATGAGTCTTTCGAAATGTATATACAAACACGCACACACACACATACAGAGAAAGAGGGAGAGAGGGAGGGAGAGAGAGAGAGAGAAAGCTTATATAGTCGTTGCATATCCGGATCATAAAACATGTAGCGCATTAACCACGAGGCATAAGCCACCGCGCAATACACCTCCCTTCCTTCCTTTCCACTCAACGACGAAGCTGCGGCACCGGTGCAGTCAATGCACCCGAGAAGGGGATGCAACTGCAGAAGCTCATACTTACACACACACACACACACACCGCTATATACCGATATATATGTTCAGTATGCCTTTTGTCCCGTTGATGTTTCTACTGCGCTCCCGCGAAGAAGTAAAAATGCTTCCTCTCACTGTACCTACGGTTTATTCTGTTCCTTTTGTTTTTTTTTCTTATTTTGATGGTTTTTTGTTTTGTTTTATTTTTACGATCTACCTGCGCTGGCGGGCAAGCGAAGTATAGTAGAACTGGTTGTGTCACGCTTAAGTTTTACGAGGGAAACGAGATAAGACTGCATTCTAGAGGGGCGTGTACGTTTCTGTATATACCGCTCTCTCCCTCCCCGAGACGAACAATCTTCACCGCTCTGTGTGATCTCGTTTTTACGGATTTACAATTATGTACATACGTGCGTGGGTACCAAGGGACAATGGGCTATTACCTGTCACCCGAGGCAAACATTCAATATCTTGGTTAGAGCGTCAGGGTTTTTCACGAGTTTTATATAAACCCAGGTCCATAACGAATGTTCCATTATTTTAATTCTCCTTAATGTCGCAACCTCGAAGATAATTGGCTTCTTAATTCTAATCCATTTGAATTTCAATTTTTATATCTCTCAGTTCACTATTTAAATATGTATATATTCCCTACTGTATCGTATTACCCAACGTGTAAATTATTTTCTCCGGGCAAGATAATCGTAATCACTATCTCTCAACAAATGGAACTCTCCGATGGCTTGTACGCGTCCTATCGCCAAAGGAGAATTTCTATCTCTCTCATTCTTTGCTCCTTTCTCCCATCTCTTCTTGCTCCCAAAAGCTTTTTCTTCTTACAAGCGACATATCGGGACACTGGTACATTTTGCGGAACTCTCCTGAGAATATGAAAACGCATGGACTTCGCCTGAGCTTAATTAGCTTTTTCATTTTACTTTATCTCTTCGAAAATTTCGATGGAACCATTAATCCTGCTCAATTGATTACGACTTTGCATCTTGTATCGTAAGTTTGTTTAGTGTTACTACTTAAAAGTAAAATATTATTTTCTATCATCGTAGTTCGGTCGGAATGGCGAAGTAAATGAAATTTTGATATATATCTGCTGTTGGATGATTGAATCATTGTCTTTTATGTGTTTTGATCGAAGCGTGCAAAAACGGTGTTAGCCTTCCGTTCTTCGTGCACCACAGCATTTGGACATTAAACGAGGCGGTTCGCCAGACCCCATAAGTCATATTTTCAAGTGGTTCTTTGAGTCTATATATAACGAACATACAAATGTGTATATCTATACATCCATTCCAATATGCAAGTGAAGAAGAGTTATTCCAACCAGTCGAGGGCTGTTATTATGCAAATATGCATTCACAGGCAAAACAATCACTGCTGTGCAGTGAGATCGCTCGATTGCAGCTTTAACCGCGTACCAAACGACACAGTAGTCGTCTCTCTCGGTTGCTTTCGTAAAATTTCATCACTACCCTATCTCTTCCATCCATACACCCATCCATCCTCCACCGATCCATTTCGTAGTAACGGAATTAATTTTTTTCGTCGAATCATCATGCAATTCTTTTGACACATGTAAAGTCGATTTCTCCACGAAAAATATATGCGAACGAAATGAAAAGAAAATACGTCGGTCGATTGATGTTTTGATGAAAAATGACGTTAAAAATACTACGTAAATATCCGGTTCGATTTTCAAACCATTCAAACACATCGAAATCTCTTTTTTCTAAAAGACTGTTGATAAAACAGAAACTTTCGTTCATTCAATTCCTTTTTCGATGAATTCATATTTTTATCCTAGGTAATGTTTTTATACTTTTCATTGAAAAAGTGATAAAAGAAGAAACTATGGATTTCAGCAGGACTCCAAATTACCGTTGTTGTCTATCTAAATGGGGTTATTTTTCGTTTTTTTTTTTTTTTTTTTGCGATACCAAAAAATAACGTTACATCGTTTTCACGATTCTTCCCATACGGTTAACCATAAGGTATATAAAAAATGGTACAAGATCGTCAAAGCGACTAGAAACGTTTCATATAAATGAAAAACGTATGCAATTTTTTTTACAGCTACTTTTTCCACTCATCTAAACTGCGCATTCTCTCTTCTCCGAGCTTGATAATTTCATGAGGCATTGTGGTGAGGGTAACGGCGATGTATGCACCAAGACAGAAAGAATGGCCAGTACATTTTTCTATTTGTGGTGTTTCTTTACAGACCATAGTTCTCTGACATCTCTTCATAGATGCTCACTCCGAGGGCAGTTCGTATAATACGCTCATTTCTCTTTTTCCTCTATCTTTCCCAGTTTTCGTTTGCACATGTAGTTTATTTATTGTCTTTTTTTTTTACGGTTTTTTTCGTCTCATCATCTGTTTCAGTAAAAGGTGAACAAAGCTCGCGGCTCACGAGACAGTAAAAAAATGTGGGGTGAAAGGCAGAGTGGTAGCGTTGTTTTGAAGAGCTGTGGTATTTTTGCTCGAAAGAGGGCGCAGAGAAACAACGAGAGAAATCACCCCAGTACAGTGGTAGGAAGAAATATTATTTGCGTAGGTTTTGTGAAGCGAGTTCGTTGTGTATTCGTCCAAATTCTCATTACGTCATTGCATCCGACCTAATAGCCTTTCTTTTTTGTTTTAGTTGATAAGCACGTATTTATACGTTTTCATTTAGGATGATGTTGCAATTTTATTTTTATTCTCTTTTTGTTTTATCTAAAGAAAAGTCTAAAGAAAAGAATAAGTTTTTATGAGTTTAGGCATAAAGCAGGTTAATGCGAAGGGAAACTTTCAACCGTGGCCGGTTCGTACTTACGCACGTTGTCATGGGAAATCCTCTAACAATCGTGGGCGAAGCTACCTCGAATTACGTAGGAAATCGATAGGTTAATTATGGGCGCTCGGAGCCCAAGCTTGAACAGTGACGACAGCCTGCTTATTCAATTAACGTTTACGTAAGTTAATATCTGCAAATATATGTGTGCAGTCAGTTATTAAAATTTTGTTATTTCTCGAGTTACCTCACCGAGGAAATGTCATACAAAAAAATACTATCGTACCATAAATCCTGGGAATCATATCGTCGCTTTATTGGCGTGTAACAAAACATTGATGTGTCATTGAAAATGAGGTCAAAAGCTACTATTTTTTGTATCACATCTTATATATGAACATACGATTTAGAAAAAAAAAAACACTTAGAAGCGGAAGTATAAAATCGTCTCCGTCACCATATCATATTCGCGGAAAGTACATTTAACGTGTTAAAAAATGTCCTTTCATTCCGTTATCCTTACCTCCACTTTGCCACTGTTGTTTGCTATCCAATATATTTATTTCTCTGATGCTGTACGTGAACCAACAAACGAGAAAAATAGAGTGAAACTAAGATAAATAAGCTTTTCGAGAGCCGAGAACAATCCGAGTTTACCTCCGATTGCGAAAAGATTACACCCCTTAAAATTGAATCGTGTACAAGATAACAATTCTAAAGAAGCATGATTCCCTCGCACTGCGAAAGGGAGAAAGAGAACAGGTTCGATCAACATACATATATTCAACGAAAGAACGGAGCAATATCCGAACAATTCCCACAAGATCGGATTGACGTGATCTCGTCGCAATCACAGGATTATCGGGGGTCGTCGGGAGATGCTTTTTGGTCCGCTTCGTTGCATGCAATTTCTCTCTGGTATTACTGCACATATTTGAATACCGTGTGTTATCAATGTTTTTTTGTTTCCACCCTAGAAATAAATAGGGTTTCAAAACAGCTTAAGGATCGGATTAAGACGCTCGCAAGGATTTCGTATTGTAAAATTTACATGCACAAACAATTTGCCTCTCAATCATCTGTGTTCACAGAACATTACTTTATTGAATCGACACACCAAAGTTTTTAAAATTTACCCAAAACAATTTGTGCTTCTAATTACGTTCCGCGTTTAACATTAACGAAAATCGCATAATGTTGTTCGAATCGAGGGACACTAACAGTTAGATAATTCAGATATAAAAGCGTGACCTGATTTTTAGTCGGCACAAAAATAAAATTCGAAAGCTCACGATGGAATTGAGTTCTTCAAAGTTCTTAACGTCAACAACAACGTAATGCTTTCAAAGTTTCGTACAAACTTCAAACATTACGAAATGTTTACAGTACCCCGATTATTTATTGTGTTAAATGACACTAAATTTCAAAATACTCCGGCAAGTAAAACTGTTTCTTTTTTTTAAATCTTGCATTTAGCTTGTTTTACAACTGGCAATTTGTTTCTGTGAAATCAGTCCTTAGTTTATGAACAAGAAAGCGAAAAATGTTGACAACAAAATTCCAAAGCGCTTCAAAGATGGAAGCCTCGAACGACATGGAGACGCTAAAAAGGTTTTGTTCCTTTTTTTCTTTAATTTTTTAACGACGCAAAAAGTACTATTCCGTTGAGATTTTTTTAAAAACTGCTTATGTGCTTAGTTATACATTAAGGAGATCGGTATTTATGGTAATGTTTGTATGTGTGAGCAAGTTACTGGTTGGAAACCACATCAGCATACGGAATTACAAGGGCTGGGAGAACGGAAATAGTTGTCAGCGAGAAGATCTGGCATAGTTGTGTTCCCCAAATCACTATGTTCGCGTATTATGTGTTATGAGCAGTCACAAACCGAGAAACAAAATGGGAAAGCGAGCTATAGGAGCATCGCAAATGCATAAATACTTTAAGTACAAGGATGCCTCGCATTCCAAGTCTAATTGGCCCGTTCATATATAGACGTAGGCAACATCTGAAGGAACTGCAAAATAGCTTCAAGCTGTACATATATACAAGGATTGTACACGTCAGGCCATTTATAATAAGTTTTTCGAACGAAAGTATCAAGGTTATGTCATTCCTCACGTCTATAAAGATTAATAGCATAAACTCTGAAATTGCGAAGTTATATCTTGCTTTACGAATGAAGAGGACAGTCTACTGTTAAACCCGTAAAATTAATAGACTCGAAATAACAACGATTCACATTCAAACATCGTTAACTCTCTAAGAAGATTAAATACCTACTGTTTATTAACATAGAATAAAATAAATAAATAAAACAAACTATGAATTTACAAATAGAATGCGATTGAGCTGAATATAAATAGCGGCGACAACACGTTGTTGCGAGTCCAATGCGTTCTGCTGACTAAACAAAATCAATAATCGAGTTTTGGATAATTGAATTCGACATTCAATCGACCTACTTAAATTAAAAACAAGCCAAAAATAACACAAATGACACACGTTTGAAAAAATTATCCAGAGTTTTCTTTCGTTAAGAATGACTTAGAACATGTATTCTTGAAATATTCATCAAACTGTTGATTAATCCCATGTATTATTATTGCCTAACCAAAAGTTCCAAAAATTACATCGATTCAACGATTAGTTTCTCGTCTTAAAGAACCATACATTTTGGGAACACACCTTTAAAGTTATTTGTATACGAACTACCTTGTTATTTTGATGAGCATCCGTAACATAAAATGTAACATGCAAATGTCATCTTTTATATATACACGCATTAGTAAATGTCAATCTGCATAACTCCAAGCTCGATACTTGGGTCACTTCATAATCTGGCCATTCGCAATATTATAGACCATTCATCCTCTGGTACATTGTATTCATACATAATGTATATGTGTATATTATTGATTAAAACGATAGCTTTGAATAATTTAATCTAGCCTATAAACCGCGATGCAAGAATAATACGTTCACAAATATGCTGGCTTACTGATGGAATAATTATAAATGATCTTTTCATATAAAAAGGTTTTCACTCTATCAATCTCTAAAATATCGTATTGAGAATCAAGAGAACGAACTAGAAAGCAAAAAAAAATCGTATTAACTCATTGAAAGATATAATACGACATTTCGAAATGGAAATAACCTTCGAAATCTTTTCACGATTATTCAGCCAATAATTGGAGAAACCAATAATTGTATGTATGTTTGTCGTTAAACATTTTTTTCTAAACACAACGAATTTTGTAAATGGAGGAAAATCTGTCCCTAGATACGCTCGAAATACAGTCGTTGGTCAAAATATAAGGAAACTATTTGTTTTAAATCATGATGCATTATAGAAATTTAACGTTGAGCCTTAATGACGGTAGGTTTTTGGTAGCCAATGAGGGTAGTCACCTCATCGGTTGAAGTTTACTCCACCCTATGTAGCAGCGTCCGAGTAAAATTTAGCAGCAAGCTGGGATCAGTTGAGACCCCGTATAACTAAGCAGTCGAACGAGGCGTTGTTTAAAAAAAAATCTCAATTGTATAATGACACTTTTTCAACGGTGACCACTTAAATACAACTGGGGTCATTATGACCCGTATGAGCAGCTTGGGACTCTTGGCAAGTGTGAATAGCGGAGGTTCAATTTTGAGAGACTTTTCTTGAAAAAGTTTATGAACCGTCTGCAACAGGATCTTGACGTGATGAATGGGCGCATGATGGAAGCAGAGTACTTGAGAGTTTCAGAAAGCACGGGAGTTTCCTCGACTTTACTATTTACGTGCGTGCCTGTGCAGTGTGTGTGTGGGCGCGCGCGTGTCAGTGTATGCAGGGATGAAGGGCTCAGCAGAGACTGAAGGAATGTTCATTAACGGGAGAATGTTAGCTGGTGGGAGAATATTTTCAACATGATGTGCCACTCGCGTTCCATCACGTCAAGCCACTTGCAGAGCTGCCAAGATGAAAATTACCCTTACGACACTTTCTTTTTTTGTTTGCAACAATTTATTGCTCATATCTGAGTGTCGGTGTGAGATAGTGAAAAAAATCTGTTTCTGTATTATAATTTGTGTTGTTTTTTTGGTTTTTAATTTTTCTCGGAATACCAAGGCTAACTGCATGTCGAAAAAGTAAAAAAAATTTTTAAAGAATATTTTTATTATTAATAATTAGTTTTCAAAAAATTATTCTGATCCGAGTGGAGAATTAATCGAGTAACTGATTGGTTTAGTCTTTTGTTAATTGAAAAACAGTCTCGCGAATTCATAATTTCACTCAACTTTACATTGTAACGATGAATACAGAGGATACGAAATTTTTTGAAATACTGATAAAAGTTGCTAAAAAGTTCTGAGACAAGACTAAGAATTTGTATAATCAAGACGGCCGTCGTGCCAGATAAATTGCGTGAAAAATCGATTAACTAATGTGTCAAATAATACGATCTTTCTTAGTAATTAACAACGATAGGGTGGTGAGTTGTGAATAATCCTCGAGCGGAAAGTTGACAGTGTATGAACACGAGCATGCATGCCACACGAGTGTCTGACCACCATCTCACTATATCTACTTCGAACGAATAGAGCACTTGCTTTTCGAGCCACATCAACTTGAGCGTGTAGACTCTACTGAAATCTCGACTGCACTTGACCAGCTCATTCTAGTTACGTCTCTTCACCCAAGTCATTCTGGCATGTAATAACATCGAGGACTTGAGTCCACATGTGAGGCATTTCAAGCCAATTCGAGCATGATTACATACACTATAGCTAGCCTCCTACATTTTCATTTATATCGCTATATTTATATCAAGACGAAAATAATTTCATTCCTTCTCTCATCTCTTCGCACAGCCCACTTCTCTACAATATTTTTTTCTTTCTTTACTGAGCAATTATGTATTGTTTGAAATTCCAATGCTTCAAAAAACTTTTGGAAAGTTTACGTTATGGAAAATCAAAGTTTCTTAGCAATAGCTTGGAAGTTTCGAAGTAATTAACTCGGAAGAATACAACTTTAATGAATCAACTTCATAATTACGTGAATGGATGTCTCGCTTGAAACCAATGTTTTGTTCCTATTTTCGACTGGTTGCTAGATTCCAGAAATTCTGATACCGGATAAAAATTGTCACGATCCCCGTTGATTATTATACAATACAATGAAGCATAATTATCTCGATAGTACAATTAAAATTCTATATTTTCAGCACATATAGGTACTTGCGAGTATCGACACAAAATTGTGGCCATTAAAATATATTGTGCGTGACAGACGTGCGGCAACTGGGTTTTCAAAAACCTTTGAAATTCGTAAAAAGTTATCGCTCATGAAAACGTAAACATTTTAAAGCGTGGAAAACGAACGAACTAATATCACACGCGGTAATATTATGAAAGTCATTAAAAAAATATGACTTTTTGCAAATGTATTCGATGAACTCTCCAATTGAACAGATATTGATGATTTATTATTATTATTATTATTATTTCATTTTTTGACGAACTTAATAATATTAAGTGCTAAGAAACTGAAATATTTGGACGTATGGAAAGAGACGAACTCCAACATACTCCTATCACAGCAAATAAGTCGGAAATGTGAGTGGTTGCTCAAATATACATATATATTATACTTTCTGTTAAAATAAGGTGGAAACTTTGAACATGTTTGGCGCATAGACGTACACGAGTCGTGCTCTCTCAGCACACCACGAGAAACTATTTGACTTTTCGTTCCAAGTTTTCCTGAAAGTTGCCCACCAGAGAGTTTTCGGAAAGTTGATACTTTGTCTCTCTCTCTCTGCTTCTCTATTTTTCTTCCATGTTCTTCTTTTCACCACCAAGTTCCTCCAGACATGAGAGAGAATCCCTTGGCAGTATCGAATTGAAGAGAGGCAGTCTAAGTTCTTCGTTTTCATCGTGTCTACAGTTCACCGGGCACTTGTTTTTCCCTTTAAGGTGTGCAGACACCTGGCAGTCGTTCAAAAATCGATTTTCATAGGGTTTCGAAGTTTATCATGTAAATAAGACCTTTTTTTCTGTGGTTAAGGCAGCTAAAAACCTGGATTTAATGATTTCGTGTGATCCAAAGTAATTTTATGTTTATATGAATGAAGAAATAACTTTCGAAAGCATTTCCGCGGCTATTGAGAAACAAAGCTTCTCAAAATCAATGATCGAAATTCCAAACTTGTCACGTGTAACATTTGGTGCGTAGACTCGCCAAAGCGCTTTTATAAAAAATTCTTCGAAATTCCGAGGACACATTCACGGCACTATTTTAAAACTACGAGCAAATTTCTCAAAGATCTACTGTCTCGTATTTGGGATATCGCGAATCAAAGATTTACGCACGTTCTTATCGGAAGCAGTAGGAAAATTTACGTTTTACGAAATATTTCCGAAACTTTTCTGAAGAGCTTTCATTTATTTTTCATTAATTACAGAGAAACATATGATCAAGTATGTCTAGAAAAATCAAGAATTTTGATCGTTTAGTTCCGCAAACAACGTTCAACTTTTTAAAACTGAAGAGTCACCTTCTGAACGTGACTATGATGACACTACTACTAAGAAAATATCATTTAAGACTTGTCGAAACTTAACGCGTTTACGCGCAACATTTGATCTTTCTATAGTAAATTGCGTCACTGTCTGTATTCGCTTACTGAAAAATGAGTCTTGATGAATTTTTGTAATCCATGAAAATGGAATAGGGGTCAGCAGGTAATTCTGAAATAAAGTTGTCTGTATTTTGGATTTGAGTGAAGGTCTTAAAAAGTCTATTCATAAGACAGTATACTTCAAGACTCAAAGTCTATTAAATTTGGACTTATTACGTGGCTGCATTTGTTTCACTTTGATGAGTTTACGGAATTCAATTTCCTCGCTTCAGAAATACGATAAAGAAGTACAAGGAAGGAGAAGAAGAAGAAGAAGAACGAGAGCAGCAAGAAAGAAGGAGAAGAAGGGACAGAGTAGAATATGTGCTGCTTGGCATCAATTATGGCGGTACCCTTTTCCTTTGGTCTATACCTTGGCAGGGATAAAGAACTCGGAAGCGATTAATTCTTGTGAAAGAGTTGCTTCTTGGTCGGGTTCATATGTTAAACTCGAGAATATCTACAGAAGAAGGAAAATTTTCCTATGGAAGTTGAACAAACGAGTCCAATTTCGGCATCACCCGGAAAGCTATTAAGATCCATTCCAACGGGAGCTGCCCAGGGTGTCGTTTACTCGGAAAATATGTTGGTTAAAGCGCGAGGAAATAGCAAGTTCGAGGTTGATGTTGAAGTCATGCCGGATAATTAATGTTCAAAAGTGAATAGTTGTTAACAGGGAATCAAACAGAAATTCATAACCTGAGAAAATCACTTTACTTTCTGAATATTGTGAAGAAGAACGAAAATATAACCAAATTCTAAAAACATCTCCACACTGATGCTTCACATTTCGAAAATAGAATTCATGTCGAACGTATGTTGTCATGCCATCAGCAAAGACCTTGATATCCAGGCCAATGATGCTGGTGGATAATTTTTATTTTCCCTTTCTCTGCAGTTTCCCATTTTTTTTTTCTATATTTTAATCTCGTTTTCCGCTAAGTAATATCTCATATCCATGTGTGTATGTTCACATGTAAGTTCATATACGAGCGGGATGAGTTGTGTAGGCAATGCTTGGGTTCTGCTAGCAGCGTTGTTGAGCCCTCGAGAGTCGATTTCCTAGGATGCCAATTTAATTTTTATAGCCCCACTGGTGCTTCAGTATCGAGGATAGCTTCACGATGGTGTAAAAGTGGGGAAAAGGGAGTCCAGCTATCGATCCGCTAGATTTTACGCCGTCACCGAGTGCCTCGATGCTTGTAGACTTTAATTCAGAAATCGAAGCGCATGCATAGGTTCACAATATACATATAATTTACCTGTGAGGGAGAAAAACGCTCAAGCGACATTGTGCTTTCCCGGCATCTGCTTCCCTCCCTCCCGGCCCCCCTCTCTATTCATTTTATTTCGTTATTCGTTTACTTTTCGTCGTGAGTAGCATGAAAGCATGACCAGCAGGTTGAACTGCGTCAATGTTCCATCATACCTAGAGAAAGATCATACCGACATGTTCGTCTGGGTCTAAAAATAAACACTGAAGGAACTTCCATTAAAAAAACCTTATAAAACTCTATATATACCTTGCTATGTCAATCAATAGAAATTGGTTTGTTGGCAAACCTGCTGAAACTATTTGTCATGTGTGATTCTCGGAAATAAAACAATCATATATGTCACAGATGAGGTCGCACGTTATTTGCCGAGCGAAAAAACAGAACGCAAAACACGACAAATCAAATTTCTTTCCACTTGGTCTGTGTCAAAAATATTTCCTTCTGCGGGTCACGTTTGAAAATTTGTTCTCCGTCCGAGTCGAAGTTCAAGGCAACGTTTCAATAGAAGAGTAAAACGTGACATTTAATAGCTATCTTATGATGGTCGTGACCCGTGAGATATTCATTCGCCTACAGTGAATTATTAATCCACCACGAGAGTGTCCCTCCCTCGATTATAATGCGCTGTACTGACGCATGTTAAAAAAAAAATGTGAAAAAGTTATTTCCGTCCTGTCCTCTAACCAACCTGTCCAAGCATTATATTTAAATCTTCTACGTAGGACGTACAAAGCTCATCCCATACAACGATACCAACTCTAACGAACATTAATTATGCGCATATAATAATATATTTAATGCGCCATATAACGCGTGACGGCGATGCGTTTATGCATGACATATTTTTATACATCTCGTCCTTTTACCCAGGAGAATATGAAAAATGGTAAAGACTATATGGTAGACGGTACAAAATGTACTCTGAAATCGTTTCAAATGGATTAATCTTCATTGTGATGGAACTACGACAGATGGGCTAGGTTAGGATTTTATTTCGAAGCCTTAAGCAAATGGCTCATCGGCTCATCAACGTGGTTGAGCATAAAAATTATATAGTCAGCCAAAAAAAAAAAAAAACGATCGAAAAGTACGATAGAAATTATATTTTAGTAAAATACAAATCGGGTTAACTGAGAACAGTTTTTTCGATTCGACTTATTTTATCCGAGGTCAATGAAAAAAATTCGTTAATATATTTTCTTGTTTCAAGTATTTCGTTCGAAAACTTTCGAAGTCTTTGACCATTCCTCATTCGGTGACGTCGTTAACTGCCCTGTCTATAGTGTTTCTCATAGTGAATAGTTGGAAAATTGATTGCAGAGACATCCAAATATTTTTTGTTTGAAACAGATATGCATTCTTTTAAAAGATTCTATACCAAAACATAATTACGTTTTTATTTTAATGCTTTCACAGTCAGCTCGTTCTCTATTATGAAATTTCCTTTGCACAGATTTAAATCCGATTCATTTGATCATCAGTAGTTTCGGAAAACAGCTTAGTGTTCACATCCAATAAATATTGCACTTTATACGACAGAAGCTCTCTGTGTATGTATATACTTACGTGGACTATATTCCGCGAAATTTCGGTCTACACGTCGTCGTTGTCGTGGACGTGCCATCTCATGTGTATCGTGCTCTTTGCTCCGGCGATATCAAAGCGTTTGCGAACTTACAGAGGGTTGCATTATCTCTGCTAAAGCAGACCTTTGTAGACGGATACGTAATACACTCTGGCTGTGTCATTTCGTAAAGTGCGCTTTCAACTCATCGTGACTCATGTCTTGTAATATACATGTGACTGACTTTAATCGCTCACGAAGAAGAAGATGTTTGATCAAAGTGCATATTAGAGCTTTACCATGACAGACGAGACTCTGCCGTTCTTTTTTCCTACCAAATACTAAGATTTGAAGCTGTTTTTTCGATGACGAAAGAAAAAAAAAACACGAAAAACAAAGAGTACTGATAATTCATTATAATTTTCTCCCTTCTTCTTGAAATCAATATTTCAATGATGAAAAAGTGTATTTTAGTTATATTTTGATTTTTCAAGTCGATACACACGATTCTTCAGTCTACTGGGGAGCGTTTTCAATTCAATGAAAACTAGAAACGGTGGGTGCAATATGTATCCGGGTAAGCAAAATTTCAAGAAATACTATTTTAGATGGGACTCTATTTTATTGGAAAGTCCGAAATATGCGTCTTCTGCAAGCAGGAAATCGTTTACACAATTACAACTTGACCATATTTCCTTTTATGGCATAAAAAGCACTCGGACGGATGAACCTCCGAATATTGTTACTTATTACCCATTACGTTGTCCCTAATTGCGACGTTGACATCCCATCAAATGTTGTAACCCATTCAAATTTTTGTTGTTGACGGGCGATATTAATAATGCAAGTTTTTTAAAAGCCATGCATGCATCGTACACACACACACATATATTTGTTGAAATGTCAGATTACGTTTATTTCACAAGGGTAAAATTGCTACTGTAGTCACTACTGGAAAAAGTCTTATGGAAAAATAATTAAATAATCATCAATGGATTCTACCATTGGGTTCATAAAAAATTCTTTTTACTCCTTTTCCCTCTTGAAAAAATCTATACATGTGAAATTGTGGTCTTGATGAAATTCTCTTTTTTGTAACTATTTCGCGTTCTCGTGTCTCAAAGTGAATGAATTAAAACACCCGAGGATAACGACAGAAAAAAGTTCATACGGCCGATCGGGCAAAAAGACGGGTATAATTCTTGTATAAATATTCCATTAGATTTACGAGCAAAATTTAGTCGTGCCACATGAGCACCTGCATGTTCAGGTCATTTTTTCCAACGTTCAACATGAGGACATTGCACATTTTAGTTTCTAATATTCTTATTGAAAACATTGCCTGAGGCATTAAAAAAAATGTTATTCTTATAAGCTCAGAGCACAGGAAAGCATGTAAATATCTTTGTGCTATCCTGGTAATTGCAGCTCTTGGTCATTCCATTTCTTGGTAATGAATGATGGAGCTTAACGGAGCTTTGATACTAAATCTGGAGGTTGGTTGATTCTAAATGCAGCTCACAGTGGAACAGACACTGAATGTTTTCACTTCATCTGCGTTGGTACTTCGAAGAATTCTTGCTCTTGTCTCGAAAATTTGACAGTTAAAACTGACAAATAAACTGATCGCAATATCATGAATTTTTCTTGAAAAAGCACCAAAACGTATAAGATTGTTTAATTTGAGAGTAGGAACGAATTATTCAAAGTTTATTGTAATTGTTAACTTTAAGGACAGTTTTTCTGGAACCCAGTTTTGCCCGTTATCTCCAATATGTTTCAGCAAAGCTTTCATTATTTACACATAGTATGCTCCAGTCATACTATATTCGGAGCTTTTGAATTTTCGTTTAATTTAAAATGAAAAACCTGAAAGCGTTACCCAGCATTACTCAAACTGTTTCCTTCAACTCGTTACATAACAAAATAAATACTACATGCGAAAAATCCATAGGCAAATATTTTCAATTCACGAGCTCGGAATAAAATGTTGCCACGTTAATTACTGCACAGCTGGTTGTGAAGAAGAAAAATCAATACGATTTACCCGTGTAGAATGTTCGTTAAAAAATAAAGTAAAAATCATGATTCCATTCGGGTTTTATTTCATTACACTTTTTTCGTTTTTCAATTCGTAAATCCTAAATAATTATAACGAAAATTTATTAGCAATGATTTTTTATCCCAGTCTGATGAAGATTGACAAATTTTCTTTAGTTTTACCTAATTTAACCAATATTGTCGCTGATTTAACACAACTTTTCAAGTCGAGAAGTCCTTTCTCAATTTTCCTTCTTCACATCTTATTGACATTTCTGCTATGCGGTAAATCAAAAGTTTAAGCACGCACGATCGTCGTACGACCAATAACATCGCGGTAAAACTTTATCCGCTTTGGCTTTATACCAAAGTCGCAGAATATATACATACATATTGATGTCGAAAAGCCCGGAAATCGTTTTGTCATTAAGAACGGATATAACGGAAGAGTAACGAGAAACGAAGGACGCGGAGAGATGAGCAAAAGCTCTACATTATATAGACTCTTGATATATATTTTTATATATATGTATTGAAGAAAAAAAACTATAATCGAATCTGGGTCTCGGGATAGTGTTTAATCGAACGTTAAGAAAAAAAAACCGTTTTAATTACCTCTGTCTTAGTAGAAAATTGACAGATCATCAGTTAAATAAAAATAAAAAAATAAAAAATAATATTCCCAATAATAAAATGAACTATGTTATTTCAAGAATCTAATTAGACCATTTTTCAGGAGGAAATATGAAGAAGAGAAAAATCCTAAATGTGTTCGTCAAAGAATTTACAACATTTTATCTTCCGGCTGAGTTCTTGCCAAATATTATTTTTATATTCATATTTTATATGTTCTTTCGTATGATCAAGTGAAACTCACGAACATCCAGATACACGATAAGGCTAGTAGAGTAAAGGGCAGGAAGCTTAAGGAGTGGAAAACTTCGTCAACACGATGCCCCATCGACGGATTGTACCAAAAAGTTGAGGTTGCACCCTCCGAAGCTCTTCTTCGTTATTCTCTTTCTCTTTCTTTCTTACTTAGCTTTTATCCCTTAGAATTTCGATACTTTTTTGATACCTCACAGACCGAATACCTTTTCGGCTTATCCGACTTGTCAACCTCTCTCAGGACTTTTATACATTCGAATACATGAGAAAAGGAGCGTGTGAGAGAAGATACTCACGGGATACATGTGATGCATTCTGCTCCGTCCGTAACATTCTAGGCTTTGGTGACCCACTAAGACTTTTTATTTTGCTCTATCTCCTCTTCTTCTTTTTTCTTTTCCACTCTTTTACGCCTCGAAAACTTTTCGGACACAGATTTACAGGGGTACACACACCCAGAGGTTTTTCTTTCTTGTCGAAGGACTTTTCACTTCGCGAGCATTGAAGTGTTGTTGATTTAATGTAAATTCCATTTCAAATCGAATGTACCTCCACTTAGTAGCGTAAATCTTCTGTGAATTTAGGTCCGAACGTCATTCACTGTTTATTGACTTAATGAAAACAGTTGATTACAATAAAAAATGCATGTATGAGTTTCCATGAATTCAATTTCATTGAACTAACCATACTTTTTTCCTGGTGTTTATTTTGGTTCCATACTATGTTTACATAAATAAAAATGGTTTTTTTCAATTCACATAAACTCGCTCAAACCATCGACCGTTGAAATCAAATCAGAACTTTTTTTCAACCATGAAATGTTTTCTTCTCTCACTCTAAACCCATTTAAAATATTTACTAACAAAACGAAAATTCAACGTCTATTCTAACCGATAACCCAGATGGAATATTTTTCATTTAATGAACATTCGTTTATCTACCAGAACGATTTTTCCAACGGTATAACACAATATTCTGCAAACAAAGACAGTAGACGTGAATATATGTACATTTATGAACTATATACCTAAATACATCGTAGAGGGGTCGAAACGTATGTAAAAGGGTGTGTACGAGGGAATACGGTGCATATACGATGGAGTTTTATTGCACGCATGAAACACACGTTGCAAACAGTCGTGTCCCGTCCGCCTGTTTCATTTGTTACACTTTCTTTCTTTCTCTCTTTCTCTCTCTCTCTTTCTCTCTCTCTCTTTCTCTCTCTTTCTCTCTAGCGTCATCATGAAGTCATATTTCACGACTTATGGTAATTACGACCTACCACCCAGAAGTCGTATTCAGTGTTGCAAATGGCCGTGGTACACAGAATCCACTCAGAAATATATGCTTATATGTATATATGCAAAAATGTATATGCGTTACTGGTTGTAGCACGATATTACGCACCGTATGTAGTGTTTCAAGCATATATAGAAAAGCTTCCGACAATAATGCGAGTACAAGGATGACTCCACCTCTCGCTTTGTCACGGCTGACGATGTGAGCAAATCTCCACATGTTCACCATGGACATGCACGCGGCACAGGTTATTTATCAAAAATCTTACTAGCATGGAAAGATTGACAGAAAAGGTAGCTAATTCGAGATAGAAATTTGCAGGTTCTTGTGTATCCTAAAACAGCTGCCATTATTAATTTACTTTTTGAGTAATTGCAAGAAGTCGTAGGAATGAAGTCATGTTTGATGAGTAAATGCTGCGGTTAAATATAAAGCAGAAAGTAAACCGTTGAACTTTCAATGATTCCAATGACAGGATAACAACAACAGGTTTGTTTTTATTCTATGAATGAGCTCTTTATTTTGAAGGCTCTGAAAATTCGTGCCTGCCCAGCGGTCATTTTGAAACTACTCCTCTTTCAGGGCACTTTCGAGGTTCTCTCTGGCAAACCTCCATCTCTATGGATGTTTCGTACACACATGTGTGGCTATATGTATACATGAGTAATAAACTTGGTTTGTACATTGTCAAGTGGAGAAAGACGGACTTGGTGAAAGACAAGAAGTGCACAAGAGGAGGAAAATCATGGCAGACGTGAGGTAGCAAGCAGCGAGTCTGAAGTGGACGTTCCAGCAAACAGCTCGTTAGAAGTATACTTTAGATGTTCTCTCAGCTACCGGTATATACACCAAACAGCCGCCAGAGAACCTGATGGAGTCACGACGAGAGGAAGAGAGACGTATACCTCTTCTCCGTAGTTTACAGTGTCTAATGGTCTATCAAAATCTAACTCTCATACGCTTTAAGTCATACAAGACTGTATGTGAGGCGTTTTAGGTCGAATTACATCGTAGCCGTAATACTCGATAACATGACACCAGCCGTTTTTGTTTTCTTTTTTTTTTTGAATCTACGTACAATTTGTTGTTCGAATCGAAAGCAGCAAAGGGCAAAGTGCCAGCTTGACATCAGTTTCAATCGTACTAAAATAACGTTCTTTCTTTTGCCAAATTCATATAACTTGCGACGTGACTTGATAATCATTGGAGCGATAGGAATATTCGAAATTGAAAAATAATTGAATGAATTAAAGTTTTATTTTCTGGTGCATTCTGGTTACATTGCAAAAGGCAAACGTCCAAAAATTGCATGATGACCAAAGTACATAAATTTATGATTTACCAAAGAGGAATATCAAGTTGCATACAAAAACTGACAGCGATAGGTGCGTGCTGGGCGTATGGCTTAGCTGATTAAACAGTCAAGCAGCTTCGAGTGGAGTCGGCACTCGGTTGGGTGACCCCTTAGCCATGCACCAACTCGCGTATCAATCGTCGGGGTAGTTTTTCTGCGTATCTGATGGTGCCAACCAACTGATTAGAAAAGAGTGGCTGTGGGGCAAAACTCTGGGAGGTCTCAAAAGAAAAGGGACAGAAACAGGAAAAGTGGGCTGGAGGAATAGTAGGATCAAAGTGATGAGGTAGGCCTGTGAAAAACCGCAAAAGTATGCTCAGAAATAATAATAATGATAATAATAAAATTAACTTGTATACTCATTAAAATTCTGTTGTAACTGGTTGAAGGAGGCTCTGATGCTAACAGCGCTTTATATTCATAGGCAGAGATAATAATACACGCGATTTGGAGCCAGAGTATAAATGCGTAGGCGATTCTTTTTCATATTGCTACGATGTACACGACAATTTTCCTCATTATTTTGTTATCCTTTTGTATAAAATATATAAGACGAGAGTACTTGTGATCCTCTGTGGAAGATGATGCGATAAAGCTGAGGAACCCTGTCATTTGTTACAGTGACAAGGTCTTCGGATCGACGAGAGATGACAATGGAGGATCTCATCTTTTGCGAATAATATACATCCCGTCTCGTGACTAATGCTAATTTCGCGGCAACATGACTTTATGAACTTGTATATTAAATGTGTATATATATACAAAAATATGTTTGTATATGTGTCTATGTTGTTGAATAATAAATTTACCGTCTGCGTTGGATCGTGACAATGAAGAAAAAAAATTATTGGGCGTGGCTGATACTCCTGGCGAATAAGACACGAGAAACTCTTTATATCTGATGCGATTATTTATAAAGACGTACCTTATTGCATGTCGTATATAAAATGAGAGCCAACGGTCCATGATGCGACGGAGAATAAAGAAAATTGCACTACTTCACAAGAAGAGACTTACCTGAAACAGAACACGAAACGTCAAGTGTTATTTCAGATTCGTTTTGATTAATTGTGGATTCAACATTTATAACGTTTTATGCCAGGGAATATCAACTGGAACAACTTAATTAAAACTGGAATAATCTAAAGGACATTTTCATTCGTTCGAAGTCTCACCATTCGAGAATCATATTTAAAAAAAAAAAAACAGTCAATTGATATAAAAATTTGTAGCAAATTTTATTTAACTTCCATTTTGGTTTTTCGGTATTTAGTGAAAAAAATGCTGATAACATTCTCAATAAGACGTCGTTGTGTTTCAGGATGGGACGCGAGAGAATTTGAAGAAACGTGAGCCAAGTGAGCTTGAAACTATTGTTACCTGAGTAAACGTAAGGTAGCGAGGATTGGTGGTAAATGGCATGGAAACATACGTCCAAGACGTAAAAAGGACCTCGTTCCGGAAACGTAAGATCAATACGAACTGCCCAACGGATGTTCATACTTTGTAAGTAAATGGTTTGGACTTCAGTGCTTCTTTTATGTTTTTACAATCAATAATGTTTTATTTATGTGGAAAAATGAAGATAGAGCCATTTTTATTTTACGTGCATGATAAAAATGAATCTCCAAAATTGTCGATCATGCAATTCGTATTTTTTGCCTGGTTAAAACAAGAAAAAGAATGAGTACGACAGACTTTTGTTTTTCTCCAACTGAAGTGGTACTCATATTTCATGTAATCCAATCTTGGGTTTACCGCTGATTGTGTACCTTTACAAACGAAGATCGATGAATCTCGCAATACGTGGTTTGACTCGTATCAGTCATCTCGAATGTACCGTTACGTTCACAATGCGTATCCAGACAAAACAAACAAACGAAAAAAAACTTTCAATCCGATTTTCGATCGCACTTCACGGAGTTACTGAGACATCCATCTCGAGATTCGTTCAAAATGCACGATCATGTATGGAAGGATGTTCAATGCAAGTACAAAAGAAAAGCGTTTATCAGAAGATTTCTGTTTCGACGAGAAAAAAGGATAAATAAAAATGAGGATTTATTACAAAGAGCGGCCAATGACTGTACGAGAAACAGTGATAGTACTGACTCGAGCGATTCATACCCACAAGGATTGGAATTAACAGACGACGCGGCATTTTTCAATCAATCACTTTCCAACGTTAACTCGCTCTTAATGTCGCGTGTACATTCCATCTTCGTTCTATGCGAGGCCGCCGTACGCGATTGGCGATCGGATTTCCATCGATGCTATTAATAAAAAACGAATAACAGAAAAAACGACATGAGAATAAAGCAAAAGGATGAAAAAATATCGTTATATACGTATCTGAACGTCGGATTGGATTCAGTCTGGCCATTGGACAGCAATTGACGTAGCGGGTTGTGCCTCGAGCACGTTTGTCCAACATACGCTGTCTATGATGTCCGAATAACGAGGGAGACACGCACACAGAAGCGACAGAAAGAGATAAAGAAAGAGGAAGGCGGGTACACAGAGAGAGAGAGAGAGAGAGAGAGAGAGAGAGAGAGAGAGAGAGAGAGAGAGAGAGAGAGAGAGAGAGAGAGAGAGAGAGAGATAGAGAGAGAGAGAGAGAGAGAGAGAGAGAGAGAGAGAGAGATCTAGCGTAACTGCTGTACTCGCATTCATAACTCGATTCGAATGTTGGCCCATCAATCTCACAACTGTAGGAGCAGGGGCTCTCTCGCCTCTGTACTATGTTCTATACACCGACAGACGAACACGCATTACCGGATATTCGAAAGACGGGAGTGGTTCGTTAAATTAGAAAAGCCATGAGCTGACAAACATCAATAACGATGAATCTTCATTGATCATGACGATGATGGACGCGCATGCACGTGCGACACGACGCGTAACAGAATCCCAACATACCCTATAACATCAATGAGTATTGCCAAAGCTGACATTTAACACGGTGTACGTACAACGCTATCACTACTTCACAAACAGCACGTCAGATGTGTAGGCTTGTGATAGTAAAGACGATCGTATCAATATTATTGGCAAAAAGTATTGTTGAAGAAGAGTATTTTGCAAGAGGGTCATTTTGCTAAGATGAAGATTCTGTTCATCAAAAGGTATTAAAGGTAAAGGCTTGAAGGAATATTGCCTGGTCGCATATGAACAATTATAAAATGAAATGCATTGGTGCATGACATCTTCAAGTCTTGATATTTGGGGCACGTAGAATTTTCATTTACGATATAGCACTAACGGACGGTAACTTTCGAAGTCCATCTCATAGAATTATATTGATTCTTGGTAAACGGAAAATAAATGAGGTCTGAAATGATGGGTCATAAAGCTGTAGAATCTCTCAAGAAGAGAACTTCATTAATTGTGAGAATCTATATGTATAGTTGCCGTAAACGTGATCTGTCAATAATAGAGCAATCAATGATTTCCAATAAACCCACTTCAATTAATTCTTTAAATGGACTTTACTATGCTATCGATTATGGCAGTTTGTTCATCTGAAGTGAATTTAATAGTCGACGGCTTACTTAGTTCCGTTAGTTTGCTGATTCTAAGGTAGAATTTCTGAGAAATTCGAAAGTGTTAGTGCCCATATTTTGTTATGGGATACTTTAGGAATGTTCAGCAATATCTTGTTTGAGTCGTTAAATTGGACGTAAGAAAAAACGAGAAGGAAAAAAGGTGAAGATAAAACCGTAAAATCGAGTGGCACTCGTCATCCTTCCAAGTTGCTAGTCTCCCTGACGTAACGTAGCGTCTTGTTGTAGTATGAAGACTGTATTCGCTGCGCGTTGCTTCTTTGGGAGATGTCAACGGGAACACCATTCGCCAGTTTCCTTCTTGACGCTTAAAGTGATTAGGACGACATCGTAGGCCGACGTTCGGACTGACTCCGTTTCGTCGTAGAACGATGTCCTGAGGGAGGCCACGGCATAGTGACAACCAGGCTAGCGTGAAAATTGGTGCGGTGATAGGCACGATGGCAATCCCAGTTTGTGGTAAAAGCTCCCGGTTTCTTCGTCACGACGGGTAGGACACTTTGGTAAATGGTGATTCGAGGTGAGCCGTTCTATGGTCTCTGTGCTGCCTTCGCGAGACGTCGTTCTCATTTTCTCAGATGGTGAGAAGGGTACAAGGGAATACATAGTGTATGTACGATAGGTATATTGTGGCTATGTTGTTGTGGCGGTGATGACGTTGGTGCTATGACAAGATTGGCGATGCTATCAGGTTTATCTCCCCTGATGAAGGTTGTAAACCCGACTGGACCACATTTGTTAAAACATCTGGGTGCACTAGCAAAAGAACGAGAGATAATAAAGGAAAAAGAATGCAGAGAGTAGAAGTCAACCGGTGGTGTGTTGCTAAAGCGATATCTTACCGGCCAAGCAAGTCGCACCCCACCTCGCAGGGGGAACACCGAGTAGGAGGTTTGACGTGTTACTACTTCACAGATTGCAATCACTCATATTAGCTGGACACGCCTTGAATCTCTATGCCCTCATCCCAGCCATCTGGCAGGTCCGGGAGCTGGGTTACAGATCATCATGGCATGTGAAAACCCTCGGGAATAATGAAGGTTGAAGACGGTTTCAAGGTTGCGGAGGGTTTGTAATTGAAATATTTGAAAAAACGAATGTCTATATAAAGAACAACATGAATTTGTACTCATCATTTTTTTTTTTAAATCAAATTAAGGTTAGGAAAGAGATTTTTATTCCACCAATATTTCAATACTTTTTGCTACAGTCACTTAATCGATACAAAAATTCTACGTGCGTTTTTTCAGGCGCACATAACACTCACTTGTACGTATACAAGAAATGCAGGCTTTGTAGTTATGACAGCGGCGCCGGGTGTCTTGAGCGTTGAAACGAGAGAATGAATACCAAAACCGTTTATGTATAATGTATGAGGGGAAGAGAACGAGAGAGAGAGAGAGTTATTAGACGATGGTGTCGCCCGAAAGGGTATAGAAATGCGGGCGGGTCTTCTTGTTCGCGAATTTATGGATACCGTTCAAGATCCACGGGGCTGGTATAACGACCTGGTGGAATACTACTTCTCGGTTGTGTTCGTATATAGGTGAAGAGTAGCGGCACATTAGCGGGTCGAAGGATTATATAGTTGCTCTGAGGCTGGGTACCGAACGCGCAAGGGTGCTGGAGGAGTTGATGGCTTGAAGAAAAAAAGAGAGAAGGAAAGGAAAACAGAAGGTTAGCAGAGAACGCGATGGAGAGAAAGAGATAGAGAGGGAGTGAACGGAAGAGAACTATATAGAAAAAGATGTAAAATTAAGCAAAAAAAACTTGGTAGCATGAGCGAGGGAATTCCCTGTTGGCAGCTATTTAATTTCGAAGAGGGAGCAAGTTTGTAAGAACGCTCCTAAGTTAATATGATTCTGAGAGTCACTGTTCTAGTTAAAGGTGCGAATAAAATTTATCGTCAATCATATACAGGCACAAATAGGTATCATAAGATAAAAGGTATAACAAAAGAACAACCGGAATATATTCTGCACATAGAAATGAATAAATTGACGTATTATTATTAAGTCCATTAAAAATGCTCGTTTATAGATCCACGAAATACAATTACGAGGTAACGATACCAGAGGCAAACGCTTCGTGGGTGATGTTCAAATTCAGAGCTGGTTCAACGGAAGAACTTGTTTACCGTGAACGATTGTGTACATATTGTCCGCAGAGGCAAAACTTCTAAAGCCGTTACATCGAGGAAAATCCTCTGTTTACTGTAGAGACTAAAATGTAATATTCCCCGGTGGTAAAAAGAAGAGGAAAAAGTGTACTTGCAATAAGATCGTTTACCTTGGGGATTCATAACTCTTGGATCACTTTCTTCCAGACAAGCTGGGCGTTAATTGAAAAAAAAATTTCAGCGTTACGGGTATTAAATATATGTGTGTGTGTATGTGTGTGTGTGTGTGTGTGTTTGTTTGGATTTAGGTACTGAGAGATGTGCGTATCACGTTGATGAGCTTTCGTCAGAGCTCGTGAAAAAATCATCATATTTCCCTTCTCTCTCTCTTGCGGGTCATTGAACATTGAATTCAATTATGCCAGAAAAATAATAACACGGAGTGTAAAGTTCGAACTGCAGTGTTGATTAAAATCCGTACGTTGTTTATTTTTGCGAAACATGATTCTCAATGCTTTGATTGTACGAACGAGTGCGTTTCCAGTGAAATGTAAAAAACGCCTAATCTAATTACACGTACGCATCCGTGTATAACGAGTTCGCAATTACATCCAGATTGAGAAGTAAATGCTCTCGCATGCAGCGCTCAAAGAAATGAAAGCCTTTTTTTAAATATGTTTCGTAGAAATCAAGTGAATTTGCGAGAAAACCTTTTTGAAGAAGTATCGAGCGCACTTGAAATTTTCAAATACATATTTAGCAAAGGGTTTATATTACAAATGAACAGCGCCAGAACTCAATGAACGAATTCTCTTTTCGCGTTAAGTGCTTCCAGGAAAGACGGATTTTTCATCTAATTTATGGCGCGAAGGGACGTTTTAAAACACTAGTTTGTGAGCAATGGTGCACATTTGGATACGAAGTTCGATTTTGATGTAAAAAATAGCATAAAAACTTGATTATAAGACTAAAACGTTTTCCAACTGAGAACTTGAGAGCCAGACTTCGGGGAACTCTGGTGAAAACTTGAAATTCTATCGATGCAAATCTCCTGGAATTATGTTTTCATTGAGTTCGAAAAGAGAAACAGAGAAACAGAAAAACAGAAAATTTGTTCCAAATAATTCATTAATTAAATCCATGCATGTCGACTGAATTTAAATCTTAATCAGAATACTCCGAATGAACAACCGTCATGAAACGAAACCGACTATACTATTATCATTATTGTTATTTTCATAAACATTTGAAATTTTCTAAATTTTTCCTTTCCTCCTCGCTTAAAAGCGGCGATTCGGCGTGAGGGTACGGAATTTCGGGAAAAGCAAAAGCTCCGGATCGCATTCCATTGAGGTATATAAGTTCTCCAACCAGGGCAAAAGCATTTAATGACACGTGCAACCATACTCCCTACTGACAGGGTAATAGCTTTGAGCATAAAACTCAAAGGGGAAAAGGGGGTCAGTTTTCGGAGTATTTGGTCGTGTTGGAAGAAACTTCAACCTACAGAATTCTCCGTATATATAAACATATATAAAATTGTATGTGTGCGGGCAAAAGTCTATACGACGATGCATATGGAATGCAACGGTTAATGTCAGTAGTATAGAAAATGTGCAGAAGGTCCTCTCGTATAATAGTTCTGCCTCTACATATATTCATTCATACATACGTTTATACACAAAGAGGCTTAGCGTTGAGGATATTGCGCGCATAAAAGTGTCTAGTCATCGTTTCATGCACGGAGTCCCTTGCATGATAGCAGCGTGAAAAATGAAAATCGTACGTGCTTGAGCATCTCGTCGAGAGAAGACTATGGAACGCTTTATTCCACACTGCTGTTTGTTTCGTCCGCACATACCGCGAGCTCGACCGAGGGCCTACATAAAGAATATACGATCTCTCGAAAATTTGGCAGACCTCCCACAACTATCAAACCCATCCCACATTCGGAAAAAACTCGCGCACACACACACACACACACACACATACATATTTAAAAAAAACACATGGACGGGCTCACACGCTCGAGTACGTCTCTTCCATTGATGCATAAAAAAGCCGGAAAAACTGCAATGGAAGAGTGTAATTAGTCGAGTCCATATGCCGAGCGTGCATTTATATTGCGGATATTTCTATGACCTTTACAGTTTCCCATCCCAAGCTCATTGGATAATTGACATGAATTCTCGAATGTGTTTTGCGATTATTTCATATTGAAAACTATTGATCAGATAAGTTAAAGTGCGTCCCTTACTTATGCATGATGTATTTTTATGAAATTAGTGGAAATGAAACCACTGTCGAGTATAATCGCGCGGCGTGACTTATATTTGGCGTCATCAACACTCTTCTTTGAATACTTGGAGTCGAAGTAGAAAATGTTCTTGATAAAACATATGCAAATGTAACTTTACAATCAAACGTTGACCACGCGAAATATTCAACGATCAGTAAAACTAAAAATAAAAAATTAGAAAAAAGAAGTTTTATGACACAGTTTGGTCATGTTCCAAAATCACTTTTGTTATTGCTCTACTCTAATAAAAGATATTAATTATTTTATTTGAAAGTTTCGGTATACCCCATGCCCCATTGTGGCCAACCTGAACATTATTGTTTTGTCGAATCAAATGAATATTTCGTATTCACGCATATCCTAATGGAAATATCGTGCTATGAATTATATTGTACTTTAATTCGTGATAAACATGACAGATCTACGATAACAGCAATTCTACTTGCACATATATATTCAGATGGTTTGCGTACACGTTTGCACAATACAAAAGGACGTCTCCTCATATAATAATATCATACTAGAATTTGCCCCCTTTAATAACCCTATCACACGTATTTTCAATATTATAACCACGTAAATGAAAACGGCTGGAGTTTCGTGCAACGTGAAGTCTGCAACGTTATCATATATTTCATGTGTCTAATCATATCGCTAGTGCAGCTTGCAAACGCCAAACGGTCATACTACCACGTCCAATCATCTCGTTAACGTTGCGGAACTAGATATGGGAAATTTGTTCAATACATACATGTGAATAAATAGATATATGTATATTGGCACGAAACTGGCACGTGTACACGAGACTGCCGTGATTAGCCTCTAGTATTGATTCCTTGATATATACCAAAATCCAAATATTGTAGACTATTTATTAGTAAGCTTCGCATGGTGTTCCAAAGTACTCTCATTATCTATATTACATGCACGCATTACATTGTTTGTTCCGCCTCGAATAGAGTGATGTTCAAACGAAAACAACTTTTAAATCTTTCGTGGATAATAATAGTAATAATTTGTGGACTATGAGTTACTCACCGCGTCCCTCGGGGGTAAAAGAAATCTAATTCGATATGCTATTCACTCTCTCACGATGAATTATACACATGCCAAACTTGGTAACAATCTGTTGATCGATTGAGCCTTCGCTCATGGATATAAATCTCTTTTTTTTTAGATGTATGATGATATGAGTTATTAGGACCAGAAATGCAGTTGATTCTGAAATATTTTTCATTTCATATTTTGTAATAACAAGTTAATGGATCATCTCCGATACATAATTTGAAAAATTGGATTGAAAGGAGAATTTTCTATACTTTTGGTGATGGTATTAGGTGAATTTTAAAAACTAATGCCAAGAGTAATACCGAGAAAGAATTTGCAAATTTCAAGAAACAAAATTCTCCCACACCGTTCATCTGATCAGAATCAAAGAAGTCTTAGCCCACACGGAATGATTACAAAATTGGGACTTCTGGAAAAACTTTTTGTCATTCTGACCGGGTGAACGATCTGTTAAAATTCCGCTTTTGAAAATTTGGGGGGATGGGCAAGTTATTCGTAGCCTTAAGTCAGTATGTTTCGGTTCAGTTGAGTAATAGGACGAAATCTTTCTTTACTTTCCAATTTGGAACGAAATATCCCATACAATTATCTGCTACACGTAGGGTCCTGGCGATATATGGATTTTGCAAGTTATTAGTCGTATCTCTCGATTTCTCGTTGCGATGTATATATAACCACGTGCGTACTTTAAAAGCCCCCTATCGGCCAACAACCGTGTTTAGTACTATGTACTGCACATACACAGTGTACAAACTAGACGCTAATGACACCAATAACATTTCATTATGCGGGTTAGAACAGCGATATATGTACTGAGTTGGAAATTTCGAGCTTGACATCGAGAAGCCTGATAAGAATTTGATATGGGCCGTTATTAGTCTTGTCAGGCTTTTGGCACACCCTTATCAGAGACATATACAACGCTTTGAATTTTTTAACCGAAGGCAAAGGGGACGAAATCCCTTTACGAAACCCTCTTGTAAGATTTTCGAACGTGAGAAGAGCGTTATCACTCTAGATGTCGTTGTAAAACTCGTTTTATTTTTCTCACGCGTATTCTCAAGGATGTGTGTTCTCTTGAGAAGTGATACTTCGTAATGGCGTTAAGCCATCAAGGGCATCTCGAATCAAAATAATATGATTCGAGTTCTGGCTTTATTGTAATTACTTTATTTATTCATCAATTTGATCCGTTTATTGAACCATATCTCGAACCAGCGTGACAAGAAGGATACACAAGCAGATCATTGAAGAACAATGTTGAAACAAGAATTTCATCTGTTTGAAAAAAAAAAACGAATAAAAAGGTAAATCAATCGATACTGTCGGTGAATCACAAATTCAACGTTGACTTATTGAAAGGGATTGGTGTGAAAAATCCTTTTTTAATTCAGAACCAAACATTTTCACGAGAGTTTCGGACTGGCTTCAATAACGAACTTAAGACAAAGAGAAACTGTTCGTACAAATGTTTATATGCATATGAACTGGCTGAAAGCACGTGTAGATTCCTTCTGCGACTAAGGATTATACGATCCTCTCCCATCACGATGCTAATTCCTTGTTGGCCGCTAAGAGGATTCGGGCACTCTGATGTTTCGATCAATCCCTTCTCACGCTCCTATCATGTCTCTCACGTATTCTCGTCACACCAAAGCAGAGATCTCCACCCAAGGAGGTGAGAGGCTTCATGGGTAATTGGATACGTTTGTCCTACGCCAATTCTAGTATGCACATGGAACTATCTCACTGCCAAACTATCTATGACCTATATTTCTCTAAATTTGGATATCATACTATATCGCAACGATCACAGATAGACGACTGAATACAGATCCTGTTACTCGAATCTTCGTGGCTTGTTCAACAGCAATGCTTTTTCTTTTGCCTGTTCAATTTCATCCACTATTGTACCTCCTCGCGACCTTGGAACAGTATTTTGAAGAAAAAAAAGGCAAACTGTAGATGTCAATAGTAAATGAACATTTTTCATAATTCAATTCTTTCGAATACTCTCCCAGACGTTATTCAAACTTTCGTGAATCCATAATTTGTTTTGATTTCAAAGATATATTATTTGTGTCATATTGGAGTACGACTTCATTTTATCATTGTGAAGACCATGGTCAGTGGTATTTTTACTTGTAAGTACGCATTCGTGTGCGAAGAAGAAAGTCGCAGGGTCGACAACCAGGACTATTAACGTTCGACTCAGTGATTAAGGCTGCGCACCAGGCATTCTCAGTTTCCAAACAACCAGGGATCATTTGGTATACGACGAGGCGTTGATTCAGGATGCATGTTGTGCGACAACCCTCGCAGGGGCCTCGACGGAGACTTGTGAAGTGAGAGGTGAGAGAGAAAAGAGAGAAGGATCGAAAGAGAGAAGAGAAGGTTGAAAATGTAGCGGTGGGAGAAGAAAGGTTGCAAACCGTGCTTTCCCAGCAAAAAGACGTGAAACCTCTTCGTGTCTGGTGAGTATTACCCTGTTGTGTGGTTGTGCATGGGGAGGTTAACCCCGCCGGCACATTTCCGGTCTACGACAATATTGCACACCTCGTTATATGGATATATTCATGAATAGGCTTTTATGTATACACAGAACTTGAAAGAAATGGGGACGGAACGGAAAAGACATTGTAAGCAAGAAACTGTCTATCTGGTATCAGGTAAAGAAAGAAAATTCAAAATGGCGTTGAATTCATAACTTACCTTTTCCTCTCTCTCTTTTTCTGTCAACATGAAGTTCCTCAAAAATTCCATAAATTTTAAAAACATCATAAAACTTGGTTTTTACGAGAAAACAGCTAGAACGTCAGATTGAGACAGCACCGAGTAATTTTCCTCGAGAGTTCACCCGTCCGGAAATGCCCTCAAAGGAAGAATGAGCCATTTTTTAAATTGCTTTATATTTCGTAACATTGGTATATTAAAATTTTGATAAAGAAGAAACTTTTCCGAGCGTCTTTTTTTTCAAAGGCATTCCGGAGTTCCAGAATAAAAGACTGACACCTGAACTCTTACCCGCGTTAAATTCCAATAAAGATAAGACCGTAAAACATTGAGTATTGTCCAGCACAATTCCCGGAATGAACCTGCGCACGAAATGCAGAGGTTTTCCTATATTTTCAGTCGAACCAACTGCCGTTTTGCTGCAAGCATTGACAAAGATAACCACATTCCTCAGAGACTCGATGTGTGTGTTTCCTCGTTGATGGGAGCGAAGAAAATGATAGGAAATTCGAGAGGAACTGAAAATATTAGCAATGTTCGTATTCTCTCGAACTTTTGCTAACTGCTACACATGGTCTCGATGTAACATACGAAGCAATTTGATTTTGTTATCGAGTTTTCTACTCTCGCAATATCAAACAAAGAGGTGATACCACAGGGTCGAGTAATGAAAGACTGCGGCTAACCGAAGTATCCTAGGAAAAAAAAACCACAAAGCTCTCTCGACTTTGCTATCTTCGTTATTATGACAGGCTTTCTTTTTACCCAAAGTGTATTACGTTCATATTCGTGGCTCAATAAAGTGAGTGACCGAGTCTAATAGTTTGCGGCACATGACCTAGGCACATTTTTGTTATCATCAGTAGAATGTATGTATAAACGTGGAAGAAGGAAAAGAGACTCGATTATTTCTGGACCTCGGCTAAGGAGAAGTTTAACACCTTTCCTAAGAAAATCCTACTTAATCCAATAAAAAATGACACACACGAGTAAATATTCCTTGGCTTCGCACCAGTCTCAACTTAGTATATCCGCGGTCGACCTTTCACCACCGTTCTTGTCGTAAAAAAGAGGACAAAACTTTTTTATCGCTTCTTTTGATACCGCCGTGTATAAAAGAAAAAAAATGTTACGCTAGATTTATTTCACTATCTTTGTGTTACAGTTCGACGAATTTTTTTCGTTTCTCAAGAGAATAAAACATATTGTTCGTGTAAAACATATCGTATCTGAAAATAACATCGCCTGAAGAAACACAATGATAACAAATGAAATACGAAGTCCTGATCATTAATTTATCAAATCTCATTTATGATCATTGAATTTCAAGTTTTTAGTTAATGATACACTTATCACCGGGATACTTGACGGAGTTTCAGCGGATTTAATGCAATGATTGCTTTGTTAGCAGCTAATGACCAAGCCAAACGATCAGCGTGGAAAAACAACTCGTCTAGGATCAGAAAAATGTTCCTGACACTTCTGGACTGGTTGACATCCTTTAAAGGTAAGAGTGACAAAAAGATATTTAGCCACAATCCAATGTTAGCCAGCGGTAGGAAGAAAAGAGGATGGAATTGTAACGAATAAGTAAGCAGGTGGAAGATACGATTACCAGGAGTAATTCGAAACCCCAGAGGGTCGATTCGACGAGTACCATTGCTCCGATCTTGTTGGAATCGAGAGTCAGGTCTCTTTGCGTCGTATGTTAATATGTAAATCGAGTGGCTAACTCTGTTGCTGTGAATATATAGTTTGAGAACGAGAGATCGTGCGGTACATCGCGAGAAATTTCTCGGTGGACCGGAGAACATTCCCTCCAGCGATCCGTGTTGTACGTTGCAGTTACCCGAGTTACTGCGAAAGCCTCCCCTGATGAAAATGGAAAGAGACACATGGGGAGCACTTCTCGCTTACATCCCGTGTACGTGTACGTATATATCTTCCATGTATCATTGCGCACATATGTCTAGATATGAGGTATTTCATGTGAAAATTTTATTCGATAACGTTGACCTCTTTTGTTTCGTTTTGGCTTTGTATATTCGACTACGCAAAAAATAGATAGCGTTGCATACAGTGGAGTTCTTTGATTTGAATACCATTTCGATTTTTACTGTCGATGGCATTGAGTTTTTAAGTCTCTTTGCAACCCCTTTGAATGGTAAAACTGACATAACTCGAGAATTATATTGACTAAAACGTTGTTCTTAATATCTTACGACCCCTGTCGAATATTTGCGACTCCGGAAAACTTGATTCGCTCATAAGAAAAGCCTCCATTTTCTATCAAATCTGATTCTAAAGCAAAACCCGCAATGATTACCATTCGGACAGTTGTGGTTTTACATTCCAATGAAATCTCTTTATTCCATATCATTTTTTCGGTAGAAATCATATAGTTCACGAGTAATCGTAGAATTAATCCAGCCGAGTAGGGACAAAAATATGAAAAAATCAGTTGGTTGCAAATATCTTTACTAAATAGAAATACTAAAGTACAAGTTTACTCATTTTTGCCCAGAAAATCAAAGAGTTTTTTCGAATGAAATCTAGCATTCGTTTTTTAAATAAAAATTTCACGTGAAATGCCTTATACACGTTACGTAGAGTGTCCATTGTGAATGCATCCTTGCTCATGTGTATCTTTATGTGTTTCTTTGCGTGTGTTGTGCTTGTGAATGTCGTCATTCAGCAAGGCGCAGTAAATCGTTCGCGATCACTTCAGATTCGTTTCGTACGCTATAGATGAGATGAAAGCCCCGCGGAGCACTCGACGTACATGCACTCAAAAAGACGGTGAGAAAGTGCGAAATAGAGTGAACCACTGACGAACTGAAGGCTAAGGGCAAAACCGCTAAAAGAGAGAGAGAGAGCGAGTGAGAGGGGGGGGGGGGGCTAAAGAAAGAGAGAGAGAGAGAGAGAGAGGATGTTGCGAGGCTCATTTTTCCTGATGGGTATTCTGAATTTGTTAGTTCCAGTGAGAAATTCTCGATAGTTAGATAGAGCAGACAAGTGTCTCATACGTTTCGTTTGAGTTTATTTGGTATGTGCGATAAAACTATAATGATACATTGTAATTTAAAATTACGATACCGAGTCGAAATCTTGATGCATGAAGTTTATTTCCAATGAGACAATATGTTTATAAATGATGTGTAGCACGTTTTATGTAAATTGGAAAATTGCGAATTAAATATTCAATTAACGCTTAATAAACGAGAAACGTATGATTCATAAAATCTGAAAAAAAAAAAAAAAATCATTGGAAAAATGATTGGCTAGGTATTTACATCGTTAAACCCTCAATTACAGACCGGTCTGCTCGATAAATACGACTAGTTATCTCCGTACCGTACTTGGCTTCGTTTCGATTAACCGAGGCTTCACAACATACAAATACATACGATAAAACAGGTGATGAAGGTGCGTCGGGAAAGTAACGTTTGAAAAAGCGTACTTAAGTTGTAAGGTACGTAAGTCTACCAGGTGCGGTTGCACGATGTTATGGATTATATATAAATATATATCTACTCTAAATATACAATTCCTTTCACTCCAAATTGAGCCACAAAAATGATGCTTCATTTTATCCATCTAATCGATATTTTCATCATTTAATTATTCACGGGAGGTGATGCATGCGAAATATTGGAATTTTTATACTTATAATCAATAAAAATTCTCAAAACATTGATACTTTGTCTCCTGCAGAAACGAGTAATCATATTTCTTGATTGTTTACATGTTTTCATAAAAGTTTAGCTCTAAATACGAAAACGATGTGCGGCAACTCTACGATTCGTGCCGCTATTTTGTCACCTTCGTATTATTCTTTTTGTAAAACTGGACATCAAGATTCCAAATCGTTCTCACGGACGACTACAGGAGAGTAGTTGTAGTTTTTCTTCGGCTTTTCAATCGGACTTGGTTTTCGAGAATTGGAATTGCTTGTGCATAAATCTCATGCTGATTTACCGCAGATATTACTAAGGTTTGTCGCGTAACTGGCTATGCTCCATTCGATTCCTCGGCACCTTCGGCACAGATAAATATCTTGTGCTTAGATTTCTCTCCCCATTCGGTAGAAAATGCATTGGCACCCCGCAATGAACTGCAAATACCGTTCCAGAACATATATACACGCTGCTCTCGTGCACTTATTCGACGTGTGCACTTATTCGAATGGCATTGCCTCTCCATTCTTCTGCATAAACGCAATCATCGTCCGGTTTACTCCAGCAGCGTGTGCTCTCTTTTTGCTTTCATTCTATTTTTTTTATCAATTCCTCCCATGCGTTTTTCATTAATCCTTGTTAATATTACGAACTTTTACTAACTCTCTTCGAATGAAAAATTTGTGCCTAGAAGTTGAAGAAAAATCCTCGTACCTTATACACACTGTACAAAGATTTTTTTTTCAAATTACCAGCACTGTATTTTAAGGACTTACATTTTTTTTTTTATCTTCACACTACGACAATGATTATAAAAAAGATATTTTTCATAAATTATTTAAACGAAGAAGATAACCTTACTCGAGTGGTTCGGTTTATGCATCAACTTTCTTAGCATACAAAAAGGTATAAGCTGGCGAATTGAAAAATAGGAATGAAACGATTAATTGAATGGCCTCGAATTGTTTTCTCAACTCAAGATCCGGGAATCAATATTCACGGTCTGGTAAAAATACTAGACATTGATAGCAACGATTGAGACAATTAATGGTTTGTCGAGTAAAAAAATATATATATATTTTTTATGGAAAGAACAGAGTATCGGATTTGAATAGTTGAGAGTTCAGTAACGAGGATAAAATCGAGGATCCGAGATGCGCACATTTTTATTCAATAGCCAGGTGGGCGCCACTCGGTATTGGAGAACTCTTAAGAGAGCAGAATACCTTTGAGAGACTAAAAAAAAAACAAGCTTAGTTTAAAAAATGTATTTGTACATAGAGCAGTTAATAATGGCGAGAAAATGATTTCTTTCATGTTTCGTGTTTTCCATCATTTGAAGAGATCAATACTGTTATGTCAAAGTCAACTCCAATTTGTGAGTATTCACGGATCGTTGAATGAGAAGAACGAAAATTAGTTAACGTGTGAAAAGTTCAGATTTCAAACCGTTCCATCGTAATGGTAATCTTTGATTTTCTACACGTAAAAATGGAAGGAATAGATTTATGTGTGATTGCGTAATTGACTGGCATTCATTTGAATATATTTAAGATAATAGGATTCCTTTATGATCCTCGTCGCAATTAGACACGAGGTACAGTTCATTGAGAACGAAGAATGAGAAAATAGGAGAAGTAGTGAAGTTCGTTATGAGGAGGAGAATGCTTCTATCATTTCGTCGTATTGCTATCTGGGGAATACGAAGCTTTCGAGCATTGCACGGTGGGTCACGTACGAAATTGAGAATCGTGGTGAATATATACGCGAACGATGAATTAATGCAATGGTGTAAAGTTTACTTGACGAAATTCTACGGCAGTGGTTTTAGGTTTTCCCAAAGGAAAATAAGTAGGGGGGAGGAAGGTGTACGTTCAGGTCTTCGAACTGTAGATATAGAAGCCTGTTAAGCCAAACAGCGGGTAGAGATTGTCTGGTTAACGAGAGTACGAGGTATTCGCGGTTATCAAGCTTCGAAGTATGTTACGTCGAGTAAAATTGGGTTCACCCTCGCACGACCCAGGGCAAGGTTCGTTAAACATCGTTGTAACATCAATCCCTGTGGTTGTGCTCCTCGTTTGTTCTCTCTCTCTCTCTCTCTCTCTCTCTCTCTCTCTCTCTCTCTCTCT
>JACEOJ010000111.1:1267925-1327002 GCA_013761285.1 Campoletis sonorensis
CTCTCTCTCTCTCTCTCTCTCTCTCTCTCTCTCTCTCTCTCTCTCTCCCTCGCTCAATTTCCCCCTCTCTTGTGTTCTCTTTATCGTTCTACGGTAATTACAAAATATAGGATTTTGATAATTGTGTACAGTTTTTGACATCCATGCTAAACAACAAATAACTTCCATTCTGTAAAACCTACACAAATTTTTATCGAATACTTTTCTATAAATTACAATTTTTTAAATTCAGTCAATCCACCTTTGACCAAGTTCTTTGAAGAAATAACTCGTGGCTCGCAATGAACTATTGTAAACAATTTTGAACTGTCACACAGGAATAATATAGTAGGAGAAAGACAGTCCATTAGGGAAGGAATTTCGTCGACCTCTGTATACCCCAAACCAGCCGCCTCTTCTCTGGTTTTTTTCTACTCAACTTTAAGCGCAATACACGGAATGATAGCACCGGAAAATGCGTTTGCAGGTGATGAATTGTAAATCATACGACGTGATCAATTTGGAAAATCTCTCATAAACTTATGGTGGGATAATTGATTGTATAAAAAATTATATGACGTTATGTTAGTACCTGGCATTGCTCTGACAGTATCTAGTATTATAAATGCATGAATGCATATGCTGGCATAAATTAGAGGGACAGTAAAGTTCCGCACTAATGCGAGTCGTCAGCGGATGTACATACAGCTTCCTGTCAATATTATCTCGAACGTGAGATGTTTCGCAAATGTTGTTTCCTCGATATAGGAAAATAAGCTGGGAGAGATGTATGTGATGGTTGATGTGATATATGATTGATCAATACCTACTGTTGTCCACGCTGACCTCTCATAAACTTCTTGTAAACATTTATTCCCAGCTCTATAATTTCCGTTGTTGACGTTTCAATGTGCAACGAACTTTTCATTAAATATTTTTCAGTTCACGGCGCTGTTCAATGCACTCTACAATTTCATTTGATTTTTTCAATTATTCTGCGGGTCAATTCACTTGTCTAATGAAACGATAGTTCTCGGATTTGGTAATCAATTGGAAACGTCAAATCAACGGTTCTCTCATGAATATTTCCGATCGAGTTAATCTTTTGCATGATACGTTTAAACCCCTTGAGAAACAAAAAGAAGAATACGCAAGAAAAACAACACAAACGAATTTTCTGCCATTATTCCTACGAGAAGGTGGTAAGAAACGTTACAAAAAAAAAAGTATATTTATTTATACATAACGTTCCAAATGCTAATAAATCTTATGCGGGAATAAAATATTGTAACATAGTTATCGATCCCTACGAAGATCGAGAAGTTTCGCGTTACTCGAATTTACCAAGTTTTACTGTACACGGACCATATATTCGTATGGAAAACGATCGGTCAGGGCATGCGTAAATGGCACGCTTCGTGTACCAATGCCGATCGAACGACAAGATTACGCCATTCGAGAGTTACTGATAATAATCTCGATATTGCTTCTGCGCCCTCTGCATCGACAGCCGGCGTCCAGGCATATGTACGTATAATATTAACTGATATATATATAAATATATATACACCCGATGCGTATACATACATATCTAAACATATACAGCATGGCGTACAAGTGTCTACGTAAGATCCGAGGCAAAAAGTACGCGGCGTTTTCTCGCTCGTCGCGGATCAGATAATTAGCATTCAAGCTGGTATATAAGAGATCGGTTGGTACCTCTCGTTGAGCGGTTATCGGAGACTTCATCTTCGGTATTAGAAATGACTCTCGCGCATTTCCCCGTAGTCCCCTCTTCCCGCCTTTTCCCAGTACGTGCCCTAAACCCCATTCACATTATACTGCTTGCATCGAGACGAGAAAGAGAATCGAGTCTTCGTTGGAGAACGTTAAGACGTCGATTTATATTCTCCATCCAGATATTATTCGAGATATTGGCCAAGCGATTGACTCGGACGTGCGACATTGTTGTATTAGCTCTTGGAAACCGATTTTCCGATATACGATCGCACGCTAAACGATCTTTTATCTCCTTAATATATTGTTCTTGTTTTATCTACGATTACGATTAACCTGAAGTCTTTCAGACGCTTACTCAAATTCTATGAATACATTATTCAACGGTTGTGAGGTTTGCCTTTTTCTAGGCTTCCAAGCGAGCTTCTGGAAAAGCTTTAACGTAGTGTTGATGCGTCTTTATAATGAAACTTTAAATTTCGCGCAATAATCTTGATGTTATCGTAGAATACTAATTAATTAATAAGACGATTTACTATACCAACGAAATTTCGATATGTACCACTCACCAATTAATCTGTCGAGCAGCTACGAGTAATGATTTCATCTCGAAAAACAATGTACTGCATATGACTTGTCCATGTTTCCACTTGGTCGAAATTTCACGGGCTATCTGTTATTGTCATATTGAATATGAAAATAGCGCCTTGAGTATTCTCAACGATCTACGTAATCTCGATATAACTATGTTCACGTACTAAGTACGAAGAGAGAAACGTGCGGTATGCAAGCCTGTCGTGTATACCTGCATTCGATGGTAAATGAATATTGATAGACCGATAATTACCTATGCCGAGCACATTCGCGCCTCCTTGTTCGTGATAATCGAACGCTAGACACGGAATATGCAACTTGAGCTATAACTATATATGCACATATGTATAGCATAAATGACTCTGATTTGCAGGGAAATATTCGCTGTGCAGTCGTGAACTCGTCGATGTGCATACATTTTACACACATATAAATACATTAGATATACAGGAGCTCAGGTTCGTCGAGTTCCCTATCAAGATCGATATTAAAATATTCGCGCCAATATTATGGCTCGTCGGAAAGCGGCCTTCCTAATCCACCAGAGCTACATCCGGCCAGATGATGGGATCGGTATTTTTTATCATTTTATTTTCAATATTGCAAATGATTCACTTGTAATCATTTGTTTTCCTTTTTCTATAATCAAGTTTCATTTTCAATCGTTCGGAAATGTCTGTTGATTTCTCACGATGTATGTGAATCTATGTATTTTGATTGTGTGTTAAGTGTATAAGGTTATCGTCAACGGACAACAAATATACAGTGTGATTATTGACAAAAAAAGTCGGCAATAAAACCAAACGATTCCTCGAGCAGAAATCGTTGCTTCTCTGCCAAAAACAGCAAAATCAAAGAGTCGTTATGATGGTCCTAGGTTACACGAAAGATTATTGAGTGTTGAAGATTGTGAAACGTATCACAGCCATGTATGACCTTGAAAAGATTTAAAAAAAAATTGTAAATTCTAATCAAGAGTTGTGTGTTGTAACGAGATATTTCTGCATTCCGAGAATCCGAGAATGATTATTTCTCAACCAAGTTTTTTTCACCGATTTTCGCTGAAAGATTCCTTTCAAAGTATTAACAGTTATTGCTTTACCCTATAAATCGATCTACACGAGAAAAAGAAAAAAAATGACGGTAAAGGATGGAGGATGAGAATGAAGAGAGAAAGGGCGGAGAGCGAGAGAGAAGGGAAGATAACTAACACATCGTCATGCCAAGAGATTAACGAAACGCTAAACGGATCACAAGCATTCAGTATCGGTCGTAGCTTTATTCAAAATCCTCTGAAGCACGTGAGTCTCGTTTTGTATATAACAATAGTCAGACATGTGTCCGTTATTGATTAAACTGACTGCTTGAAAAATATATGAATTTAAAAAATGTTGAAAAAACCGCGGTTCAGATGCTTTGCGTGCTGTTCTCGATTGATTATTTTATCTAGTGCCTCGATAAAAATGATGAACTAACAAAATTAATAAGAATTGATTAATATTTAATCCAAGGTGTTTTATATTTTATGGATATGTTGAACTGACTATGGTCCGATTTAAAGTCATATGACTGCGTAGAAATTTAAGATTGACGATATCCCAAAAAAAGGAAAAAAAAAGTATCATCTATAAAATATCATTCCGAATAAGTATAAGTCCGTTCTTCCGAAATAGTATACATAAACTTTGGGTTATTTAACTGACAAGATAACGCGATCGTTCTCCCGGTTATACATACACGCAACACGCGTGTCTATTTTCATAGATACCTCGAGCAGAGCTTTTGTTATGTCCGGAATTATCTTTTGCTTCATGTGCGCGTGTAGAATTTTAATTGAACCCGCGAATCTGCAGGCTCCGGTGGATCTTGATATTTCGTGCACAACCGTGAACTCATGGTCTGTAGCCGTTATGCAACATTCATGGACGTATACTTCAGAATGTGTGTTTGAGTGCAAAAGAGAGAGAGAGAGAGAGAGAGAGAGAGAGAGAGAGAGAGAGAGAGAGTGAGAGGAGGGAAAAGAGTGCGTTAACGTCAGTATACAGGATGATTCAGAAAAACCTGTAGGCAGAAAATCTCGTTTTTGGGATGGCATTGATTTTGAAATGAAATTGTTTAAATGGTAAGCAGATTTTGCGCCTTTTCAGCCAATGCGAAAATCGCATGGTGCTTTCAAAAAACAGAAAACCGGGGTGTCGCCAAAAGTGGACATAGATTTGTCCCTTGCACTCAGATATTTTTGCTTCATACACCTTGATTGTGCTTTTGGGCGCGGATCGAAAAAAATCGGATGTTCCTTAAATACAGCCACCGCAATCAACATGGCTATCCATTTGTATGTAACTTTTTTCCTTCAGAAAAAGGCTCTATTCAAGGCAGGTTAATGTCGGAGTATTTAGCACAGTTTTAATATCAATTTGAGAACGACGTGCTCGTGTTGCAATACCAATTAAAAGTCAACTACCTCGCTTTTCTCATGGTAATGAGTAGGAGTGGTCGAATGAAAAATCTCTTAACGATTAATCGACCATTCGGAACGGCTGGATCCGGACTAAGTGAGTGATGAAATGGTACACGATAGAAAGAGAATACAGAATTTCGAGTAGATGTCCCTAAGTAAATGAGTAATTTTATTGGATTCTGCCGAACCCAGGCTACTTCGTTTACAGAGAATTCCATCTCGAAAATGATGCTGATTACGTCCTTTCATCTTGAAGGGCAATGCGACTGAGTGTGCCTTTGATCCATGCTGCAGGTGATCCCTTAATTAGGACAAAGTGGAATGGATGTGGGCAAGAGGAAGGAAGTGGATCTATGAATTTCGAGATATTGCATCCATAGCATTCACTGCTTCATCTGTAAACCTAGCGCTATTGGTCTTTTTGACGCATCTGCGAATATTCTCTTCATCCGATATTCTCTCCCTTCCCTCGAAGATGGAGAGATATTCATTTGCATTTGAAATCACTGACTAGCGATAGTTGACGGATATACACGACCGGAATTACATAATCATGTCACAATGAAAATATCAAAACAACCAAGACTGTTACTTATGAAACAAAATTATCAGTCGGAAGAATAAGTGATCGATCTCTGACATCAATGATTTTGGAACGATGGAGCTGGTCGCCTTTTTTCGTCTGTGACGAATGAAATTAATTTTTATCGTCCTATGCTCTCACTTCTTTCTGCGTTTCTTCTACTGTCATGCAAACATTTATTTCTTAGTATCACATATTCTCGTAAGCTTGTGATTCTTTTTCTTTTTTACATATTCACCAAAAGAAGGTTTTGATGAACAATGAAAAGAACAAAAGTGAAATCAACCATTGATGAGTTTCTATGAGTACCCAATTGCATCGAAATGGTGGATGACATTTGCACGATTCCCCTGGAATATTATATGTAAAAAATGACTCGGGAATATGCATCATACGTACATTCGTACGATCCACTTATACATCATGTTCCGTATAAGTAGATACAATAAAAAGCAGTTGAGATAATAAACTATGTACCCAGGAATCTGGGCGTGAGAACGTTTGCAAAAAAAGCCTTGAGGAACTCGTGGTGACGTTCGAGTTCTCGTTTATTCTCCTTGTACCGTCCAGAAATAAGTGTGCCAAGTACAAACTACAAATATCACAGAAATATAAAACATCCATATCATATATGTATGACAGTTTGTGTTACTCTGTACCATGAACGTCTGCATGAGGCTAACAATAAGTATGCACTCTTTCCTGCGAAAAGCTTGAATCATCCACGTATTCCAGGTTCTCCTCTGTTAACGTAATTCGGAAAACTCTGACTTAAACGTAAACACAACATGACAATGTCATATGTAAATTGTGTTTAAAAATATCAAACGGAGTTATCACAAAATAGAGTCTGACATCTATAGTTTCCAATCGATTCACTTTTCTGTTTATAAAATTATGCAACTTTGACATTTAATTTTTGCCGTGAATTTTTTCGCAACCGGGACATATGGACACGCTCGTAACTTTATCGTTAATTTAATTTCGAGTGAAAATGATCAGTGCAGTTCGACTCATCATTCGAATTTAGCGTCGTATATTTTGTTGTTTTTAACTGAGCAACGATCAATCATTTCTATTTAATGAATTGAAAAAAAGCTCCATTATAAACACTTGATTCAGCGTCTTTTCTGAGACTAGATATTTTTTTGAAAAAGTTCAAACATATTGTAAATGAAAAAGTGGGGAATTTGCTCACTCAATGTGCAATTTCTGTGTATTGAAGAAGATTGAACGAAGTGGTGTTCATCAATCTCAACTTCGATTCATCCCTCGCCTCGGTGTCATTCAGGAAATACTCTTTCTCTACATTTTTAAATATTTTTTTTCATTTTTTTTGTCTGCATTTCACACAAAACTAATCTCCATTTTTTACGATGTCACCATTTTCCTTTGTTTTTATTTTTCACCTGGCTACTCGACCACGAACGGATTGGGTAGACGTTCATCGAGACGAAAATGGAGCGGGCGAAAAAAAAGAAACGACCAAATAGCCCACACACATTCGCCGGGCTTCGAAGTAGAATAAAACGATGAAAAAACGGCAGTAAATGAAAACGAAAAATATGAGGGTAAAACGGCGCTTCATATATATCGCATATCCTCTCCGTTGATACACGACATATCGATTATCGATAAATCGTTATTGTTTTTTAATGAAATAAAAAAAAAGCCTATACTATACGCGATACATTATCAATCACTCACCCACGGATGAACAAGGTACGCAACGAATAATGTATTGACGCACGCTAGCATACATCCGACTGGAATAAATCCAATGCGAAGGCGTTATGATACCTTCTAAGACCCCTCAGAGAGTTACATACCTGGAACAAAGCAACGTTAAAAACATTTTTTTAGTCTTTTATCGACTCGGACAAAGGTGAGAATACGATTAAATTATCTTTGGTTTATTAAAAAAAAAAAAAAAAAAAAAATTCCAACACGTTTTCAACGACCGTCACAATGTATCTTCAGCTATCATAAAACTTGTAACGTTTCGTGAAAAATCATCTGTAAAAAGATTCGGCATCGAGTTGTGGCAAAAAAAAAACTTTTTTAGCAGGAAGCCATCCAACTTGATTTTTTTTTCTATCCACACATTCACTCATTCAATTTAAATATAGTATCAATATGCAGTTGATTAAAAAACTCTAATGGCTCATCAAATATTTTAAAACGTTTGTGCTATTGATATATTCTCTTTTTACCCATTTATCCATTTATCTCACTCGCTTGGAAAGATATACGATGAAGAGTACAACGCCGGCCGAGTAATAAGTGAATGAATAAAGCTGAATAAAAAACAAGGAAAATTCATTAAGGAGATTTTTATTCATATGACATGAATAAACATGGAATTTTAGGATGGACCTCGATATCTTCAAGTTTAAATATACAGCAAAGATACTCGAAAATACTTATTGAAATATTTTTCATCACTGCTTTTCGGAATAGCAGTTTTGAGGCTAAATCGCGTGTACCTTTTTTTCACAGAGCTATCAATAGAATTCACATCTCATTTTACATATCTTCCGTCGTAAAACTCATCAGATGAGCGTACACGGACCTTGAATATGCTGTAACAAATATTAGAAATACTACGGAACTTTCACCTCTGACGAGATTCGAATTACACATATAGTGCTTTTCAATAATTAGAATTCTTGATCAAGTTATAGTAAAACATCGAAAATTTGTATATATATGAAAACTGAAAATGACCTAATTTTGTACCGTTTTTGAAGAGTGCACAAATCTTGATGTGTACGACGCTGTATATATATTAGGCACTAAACCTATAGATTCGAGTCTCGAATACTATTTTAGTGCCTATAGATATATAAATATGTTTATATGTACTATTTAAGGCTCGAATGCACTCTCTTTCCTCGTCGTTTCGATATCGGGAATCGCGAGCGTCTCGAACGAAACGGGATTCCACATGCGCCCGGATGATCACAGAGCGCCAGCGACTGTAGAGCATTCTGCATCGATATATTTTAATGCATGCGGTGCACTGCATTTGCCTCGCGCAAAGGAGATTAAAAAAAAAAAACAAAAAACAAAAAAAAAAGTACATTGCGAAAGATCGTAACCCTCTTTTCTAGTCGTTTTGTGTGATCCGGTTCCAAGTCGCCTGTATATACGTATGTACTCTTGTACATATTAGACACCATATATCGATAGATGCGCAACATTTCTACCTGGTAGTTCATGCACTCGTACAAAAAAAGGTATAGACAGGAAAAAAATGATAAATTCAAAAAATGCAAGAAATCGTGGACGTGAATATTTATATATACAGGTTCGTACACTCGTGTTCAACATACCCGTAATGTAACATTGCAGCATTAAATTCCTCTTTGCCCTGTACACTCGCACTGTTTTCACGTATACTTCAAAGAGTTTTCAACTAAACGAGCCGAACGAATCTCAACGATGCGAGTTTATAGCTATGAATGTGTGGCAACACATTTTAAAATGTAGAGGAAAGGTTGAACCGGAACATATAACGCCTTTCGAACTGTGCGAATCGGCTGCAAAGATTCTCTAGAACGTACCCAGAATCATCACCCTACAATGATAAATAGAAATGATAAAAATTGAATACAAAAGACATCGATATAACCAATGACAAGGTTTTCTTGCATATCATTTGTTTATTCAAAAGTGCGTTGTATAAAAATCCTGAACACAACGTAATTCTTAAGATTTTTGGCAGAAAGCGTCAAGTGGGCTACGTCCTTTTACTAACATTTAAGTATCGATTTTGAGTATCGGCATACGGTACGGTTATTAGAAAAACTGAAAACATTTATGGGCAGTAAGCTCTCGATAAGTTTTCCTCGTCCGTCTAAGTCTCCTCTTTTAATTTATTTAACACCTTTCTCACGAACTTTTATACTTGCAACGATACAAGATTTCGTGTAAGACAATTGATTGGCGTTATTTTTTCATTTTTTTATGACTTATTCTTTCCAATTCATTCTTTCAGCAATTCGTTTCTTGCTGAAAAATTAACAAACCCTTTCGCATAATAAAAGTGTAATTTCCAAATGAAATAACAGACTTTTCAATTATATATCATATCAAAGCCAGGAGCCCCCGCATGTATGAAAAAGACGTTGCAAGAATTTTCATTCAACAATTTACAGTCACTTTGCTTATTTGATAACCAGAATAAACATCCGGATTAAGGAGAAATTCTCTTCAAACTTGGTAAAAACAAGGGGCAATCCTTTGTTAACGCTCGACTGTGTATGAATTTTTCTCTACGAACATAAATTTGAGGGGAAACGTATTACAAAGTTTGCTTCGTTACAGAGAAACTTTCGCAATACGGAGAAAAAAGAATTTCTTTATGCTCTTCCCTTTTGCTCTACTTTTTCGCTGTCAGGTTATGCTTTCGTTGGATTTAAACTCGAGACATGTTTTTTCCTTTTTTTTCAAAGCAGGTGGTGGAAATTCAGCAATCAAAAAATACTAACTACAAAAGTTTAGTCAGGAGTTATCTTCAATGCACATAAAGTTTAAAAAATAGGTATTTTTCGAATTTATTGTGCATTTTAGTGCTGCGTACAAAAATTTGTCTCGTAATAGGCATTTTCACCCTCCGTAATGTTTGTGCTCTGATCATTTCAACGCCCTGGACTCAACGGCTGTGGTAAACCTTTGCCCGTTCCGAGATGTGTCGCACGTGGGTGTCGCAGACAATAAACTCTAACGGAGTTTTCTACTCTGATAATGGCCAATTAAAGCGAGCTTTTTTGCCTTCTTTCATTTCAAAGTGACAATTTTCTTTATTCGTCGTAATTGGCATAACGGTACGGTTCTATATAATCGATGCATGGGTGTACACGTTTCGTTGAGTCCACGTGCCCATTGAGTCACGATTTGAAAAAAAATAATAGGCGCATGCATGGAAATTTATTCAGGTCTCGTAAAAACTTAGCCGGTAAACGAAAAAATTTGTTGCATTTATTCTAAATGGCCTTAAGGTTTTTACTCCAATACTCGAAGTTCCGAAAAAATAGGCTGACGTTCATAGAAAAAGATCTGAAAAGGGTATCTCTCACTGTAAAAAGAAATCCTTCGCACAATTTCCACGCAAAAATTCTAGGCCGAGTTGTACCCATTGACAGTGATAATATTTGTTTTAAATAATTTTATAAAAAATACCTTATCTTAAAATTTTCGATGGGTAAAAAAAAATGTATCATTGAATCGAGATGGTGTATTAAAAACTTTATGTAAACGAAACAATGGGAGTTCTATGTGCATGAAAAAGATAGTGAAGCTCGCGAAGTGAAACTGGCACTCTTTCGAAATGATAATAATGTTTCTTTCTAGCATGAAAAATCGAGCATGAGTTCGTGTTACATTTTTTGGTCTGTATATTAAAAAATTCTATAAATAATCCCTAAGCCACGGTACAATGGAGAAAAATGATGATTGATTGAATGCATACACAACTTTTCGATGAATTGCATGGGTACGTGGGCAATTCCGGAAAAATTTGAAAGGCCCATTGTCTCCATTGTTACCGATGTTTGCAATTCTGATTACTCGGTTGTTATTGACAGAGAAACTTTAAATTGTCCGGAGTTCGACAATGATACGTTCACGTTAAATTTCATGAGCAGTTTTTGATACAAAATCAAAATTTCTATCTTTCGAAAATTCTACACATCAAGATAATTTAAAAACGAAATATATTCAGCTCAAATGGGTATTTATCTGTTCGTTTCTTCATGGATCGTTAATGAAAAATATAAATTGTTTCAAGCAATCGCTTCTGCATGAAGTTATCTACAACAGGGACGCAAAAAACCACAATTTGCCAACACTCCAGTTTTATGTGTTACATAGACGTGAATAAGGTGAAAAAGATCTTGTATTTGTGTCTAAAGTGTGGCGTTAATTTCACTGAATAATGGACAATCTTCTTTCCACTGACTCTCGTATATTTCGTTGAAAAAACATTCATAGCTACAAAAATTATATTACGAAAGAAATTACAATGGAATCGAAGCAGCCACGAGGGAAATGAGAAGTAAGCGTTACAAATAAGTTGTACACTTTATATACTTGATAAAAGTTTTATCAAGAGTAAACTCACTCAAGTGACCTAACTCGGATGAACCATTTTGCCATTATTTTTCTTCGAGAAACGATGAGTAAATAGTGACTAAGTGCGGGTTCAGCTTTGCAAAAGTAATATTTCTACGCAGTCCTTCGTAACAAAAGTTTTTTGCGCCTCATTCTCAAAACAAACATCACTAGTTTATCTTGACCATTTTAGTTCAGATATTAATGATTCACTTTTAATTTTCACGTACAATATTAACAGGTGACAGTACCTGGTTACAAGAAATAATGACGCTATGATTTCCATGGAATTACGTCAGTTTCGGTTAAGGAAGCGTAGCCAAGAAACTCAGAGAATCGATTCTCTTTCGAGAATTCTGGAGAATTCACTGTGTAGCCTGAAATCCATTGCTATGAAATGAGGACCGTTGTACTAACGAAGATTACAACCGCGGTACCGTCGAATTACCAAGAGCAATTTGGATAATGGAATAGGTCATAATAAGATAGACGAATATCAAATTTCTCTAAATGGCAAGTGCTAATTCGTTTGGGAAGCTAACGAATGGAAATCTATAGATCTTCAAATCGTATCAAGCTATAATTTCTTCTGTCAGATTTGGGTGATTTGCTGTATGTATCTTTAATAGAAAAAATGCAACCACATTCTTAACAGCCAAAGAGTGAGTTAAAATAATTGAAAAGCAATGAAAATCATTGTCGTTGGGACAAAAAAAAGGAGAAATGTTGTATCCTTTCGATTGCTTTCATTAGTCATTGTAAATGTTTCATATTTAGACATTTTCATATTCGTATTGAATTTTGATTAATAAGTCTGAATTCATCAGTGATCAATTTAACTCTGAGCAGGCTGCGAAATACTTTTTATGTTACCATGTAAAAGACAAATAGAGTCATTGACCTTTTTATATCGCGCAAATGTCAGAGATATCAAACCCTCCACCCTCTAGAATGTATCGTTATCCCAAGGGAAAAGGAGGAAAACATATAACGTGCACCATATTTCCGAAGGATACACGACAGAACAAAAATAGTCTCTCCATATATCTCTCATCTACCTTATTCCGTTGAACGCTTTTGCCAAAACTATGTGCTATGAGAATCACGCAAGCAAAGTTCGTACCACGTCATTCGTACGCGAGAAGAAAATCTTTTTACGTTATTTTCCACCCTCTTGTTTCTTTCTCACGCGTTCAACTAACACCAGAAGTTCGGATTTTCTTGGCAAGTTTCCCCCCTCTTTTATCTCCGTCACACTGTAATCTCTATGTCACATTATGATACGTATTCCGGACGAAAAATAAGTGAGAATAATCACTTTTTTTAAGACCCTCGTATTTCTTCGACTTTGTATGCCCCACAGCTTCTTAACTCTTCATCTGCTCGAGTATAGTTTGAAACATTTTTACCACTAATTCAATTTTTATTGGCAACGAAAAAACTCGCGAAAGGTCAATGGAGCATTCGAAAATATAATTCTCCGAATCTATTTTCTATTTTTCAGTTTCATTTATTTAAATGTGACTTTTTTAGCCAGTTCGAAGTGCAAAAAACTGCTTTTCTAATCCGTTACCAACCGGGGATTAATCGATTTCAAAACTTGATCGTGTTTCATTTGGTTTTCAGATCAATTCTTAGTATCAGTAATTTGTGGCGAAGACTACGGTTTTTTTTTTATGTTCACGCTAAATCCTGTGGTTGTTCGAAATATTATCAAAAGGTAGATATAAAAATTTGAAACGCTACATAAAAATAGTTTTGACACTGTGTAATAATGTGTATGGATTTTCTCGAAGATATTCTCAATTTTATTCTTCTTATATATTAATGTTTCTTCTCTCTACTTCAGAAGCACATGCTACAGAAAAAATGTCTGTTTTCGCCAAGATCATTGTTTTGAGTACGTATAAATATGGATCAATGAACTTTGACAAGATTTTTTTTTTGTTGAATATAAATGTTCAATGTACGTCAAAGCTATAATAAATAATAATAATAATGAAGAGAACATATCGCTTTTGCAGAAGACATTGGAGTGAAACTAGGGGATATTTCAATTGAATTAGAGCAAAAAATGGGGATCTATTTCACGCTCAATTTGTTCAACTGGTTGGGAAAGTTGAAATTTCACTATATCCTGTTTCAACTAATAATCGTATTCTATGGTCGTACAACTATAAATTCCTCCAGAACTAGTTTGATGAGGTGATAACTACCAAAGGCGGTGACGGAAATGAGAGAGGACTGGATTGGGTGAGAGGAGCAGAAATAAAGAGAGAAAAAGAGAAGCGGAGAGAGTAAGAGCAGGATGAACAGCAATGTGTGCTACTGGGTCACAGCTGGAGGGACGCGAGAAGTTATCACGTCAGATCTGACTCCTCTTCTCCCTGCTTACTAAAAGAGTAACGTCTTGTCTGAGCTTTCCTTCGTATATTATAATTTAGTAGGATCATTCGCCCTGATGTCGAATGACTCATCGTCCACGCTTCCCTCGACGATTTGTGAAACGGTCTTTCGAAATTCATGTATATCATTCACCTAAATTTATAAGGTACTTTTTTTCGTATCTCATGAGAATCCAATTTTTTTTATCTTCAATGAAGTCTGTTTTTTTGTTGCAAGATATGGTTTCGATATTTTCAAGTCGCCTAAAGATGATTTACTTTAGAAGAACCTCTCAAACGTGGTTTTTTGCATTGGCCCGCCCGTCTATTCTAGGCTTACAGGTCGTTTACAGACCCAAAGTTTTCATACTGAGCGCATAATTTCGTTGATTCGATGATATTGAAGTTTGTATCAGTGGAAGTAATGATTAATTACGATAATTGGAATGGATTTTTTCCAGCAGAAATTCAATCTGCGAGGAAAGTTCGATCAACTTCAAGGAGTGGAAAAAATAATTGGCAAAAAATCAATATATCCTGCCGCGCGTCCCAATTATGCCAAACCATATACCAATACGATTGAGCTCGTACTATCGTTCTACTGGTTCACCACGATGCAGAGAATTAGTGAGAACTACGCGTATTGATTGGACGCGTATGCTCGGCCCACTCTTTGAAAATTTTTTCTAATTATGGATAACCAGATGGACAATGGAAACAAACCACATTTTGATGAGAAATGCAAATGTTAAATCGCAGTAGATGTTCAAACTGCGCGAGTAAGAAAGAACCACGTTCATTTGTTTCAATTGAAATTCTACTTTCTTGGGAAAGCTCTTTTGACTCCGTTGCCCCTATTCAACACTTGTCTCTCCTTTGTTCTAAATTCTCTTTTTAAATTTCTTCGATCGTGCCATTTACACTCTGAGCAAAAATTAATTTACAAAGAGCTTAAACCAAAAGAAAGAGGTTTTTCAAGATTTAGTAAGTAACTGTAAAGTGCTGAGCCACAGAACGATTTATCGACACGGAACCATAGGGGTTGAAAGATAGAGAAAGAGTTGGATAGAAAAGCACTTACCGATCGTTACCTACAGATCTCTGTGAGGCACGAGAACAAAAAAAAAGCAGAAGAACACTTTTCCTCATACGATTGCCTCTTCGTGTACCAGCCAACTACGTGGTCACGTCGAGGAAATTCGCCTTTCATTTTTCTTTCTTTTCCGCTTCTCTCATCTTTTCCGAGTGTTATAGAAAAAAAAGCACTAACGATGAGCCGGGAGCTCAAGGGCCAAGGGTAAGTGGAATTCAGTCCGAACGTTACGAAATATCGGGTTAATGTGGCAAGGAATGCAATTTAAAAGGTCCAATGGCGTTCCGAAATATTGTCAGATAATATGCTTGGAGAAAATAACACAATTATAACGGGTAAAAAAAAAATCCACAGAAACAGTCACCGAAAAAAACTCCTTCGTCGTTGTACTTTTATCCTCTTCAGGTTCTACCTTTTACTTTTATTGGATTGTTTTTATATTCTGGTGAGTATTCAGGATACGGTGCAAGAGAAATAATGAAAATTGGTTGAATTCCAAAAGTTTTGCACACCATTATTTTTAATATTGTACCTAATTCTGCGTACTAATGAATCGACGGTCTTATTGCATTTTTTTTAAATACAATCCTTCGGATATTTAAATTGACATTCATCCCTAAATCATCATTGTTCCCCTATTATTACCCGATCACATATGACTTCGTGTATTTTTGAGTTGACAGAAAGTTTTGAATTTCGCAAAGTTTTATCTTTTATATTTATATTTACGAGTAGGCAGACTTTGAGGTTGAAAACGGGTAGCAGGCCCGTCAATGGAGGAAGAAGGTGCATTGACTCCGTGACATACTTTTTTTTCCGAGACCGAACGACTAACAAGCTGCAGCAGCTGCAACGAATTTTTTTTTCTCTTACCGTTTTGTTTTTCATCAACCATCGAACCCTCGCAGTTTTCCGTTGGCTTTCGACCAACGTGGTTGAACCCGATCGATTACCATTTCAATGAAAAATCGGTGTGGCAGTGGAGCAACCACTTGCAATAAATTTGCACGTTGCCGTTTCTCCATGGAACGAAAAAAATGATATAATTCGGAGCATTGAAGAATTTGAATCATGTCACGTTCAATATTTGGCCAAATCGAGAAAAATGGCTTCGAGCAAAACAAGCGTTCCGGAAAATAACAAAAGAAACGAAAGTTCTAAGAAATATCATTGTTTGATTCAATTGACCAATTTAATTATTTCGGAAACGTTTTTTTTTTTATCGAAACCAAGAGTTATTGCCATGTCATTGGTCTTAAATACTTTTTTTCGTTTTGTTTTTTGTAACAGTTAATTGGATGGACCATATTCTTTACTTTAGTAGAGTTGAACCGTATATGCTAACTTTAGTTCTAGGAAATTAAACAACTGGCTTGCTCTAGATCGCTTGAGGCCGGAGCTAATGGATTTTGTGTGTTCGACAAGGACTACTCAGTCAGTAGATTGATATGGTTCGCGTAAAGACGATCACCATGGAAGATGAGGGAACTCAGTAGTCGAATAGGAAAGGGGATGAGCGATACATCGAGGAGCAATCGATTAGTGTATACGAGAAAGTATTTTTGAGGGGTGCGTTGGGTCTTTGAAGTATTCGATGGTATTTTTATAAATCAAATAGTACTTAGAGCTTTAGCTTTTTTCGTTGGAAAATGTATATGAAGGATTTATAACTCGAAAAATGGAAGTAAAAAAAAAAAAACGGTATGTCAAGAGAAATGATCGTTGAAATCGGAGCTATTAGTCATCAGATCGATTTTAGATTTAGCCCGTCGGGGGGGTTCGCCAGCATAATCGTGGTGCATGGGAAACACCGAAAAGTTCGAACAAGAAGAACGACATATCAACAATCTGCTCACGCTCTGAATGCAAAAGAACTCTGCGCGCAGCTGTTCTCCTCGTATCGCATAATAAAACGGAAATGAAGAAAAAGATGTTGATACATATATTTTTGGAAACATAATATCGATTATATGAATAAACAAGAAAAACGCAAATGATCTAACCAAGCACTACAGCTGTTGGGTTTTAAACGGAAAAGAAAAAAGATTTGTGTGTAAGATAAAAAAAAAAAAGAATTTGGGGATAACCATGACCGGAAACAGGCCGATGTGAAGCGATATATAAAAGATGTTGATTGCGTAATACTCAAAAACATCTAATAATAAATGAAACCAGATTTTTTCATTTTATTGAAAATGAAATTTAATTGAATTATTGAATTATTGAATTATTGAATTATTGAATTATTGAATTATTGAAATTGAATTATTGAAAAAAAATGAAAATTGAAAAAAAAAAAAAATCGGAATTCCCATTTTATTTGATCTTGCACACATGCCTATCAAGAGACGCGGTGACGGCGCGAAGCCAGGTATTAATAGTGATAATATACATATAGACCATTATTTACATCACATCCTTCTCTCAACCCCTAATTTGACAGCGTCAGTTTAGCCCTCCGGTCGTTCATCAATTTTCTCGCCGAGGCAATGTTCGGTATTTTACTTCTTGAGCTCCAAAAATGTTGGTGTGTATAGAGCTCATCCTCGACCTAAATCGTAAAATCGATAAAATTTAATTCCATGCTCGAGTCGAGTAGATAACACGTTGACTAATGGAAAAAAAAAAAAAAAACGAAATGATCAAATTTGAAAATGGCTGGCAATTCCAATGCTTTGTAGGCACTATGATAAAATCTGTTAATCACCGAATATTCGAAACTGCTAATATTTTTTTATATAATAAAAATATTTCATGTTTTTCCTCCCCAAGGATTTTTTCGTTTCAATAATTCCATCTTCAAATGATTTACAACCCGTTGATCATTGTTAGCAGATTCATTGAGTGTTCAAATAACGAATTTAGTAAAAATGCACTCGTTAGAAAAAAAAATGGTCGAATCACGTGAATTAAAAAGACACCATGATTTGATCTGATGCGAATATAAATTCTCACAGCACGATTTATGAGTCAAATTTACGCTTGTTAACTTACTGAACGTTTCGAGAAAGAATCCTCGAGCATTGTACAATCCTCGCGTGACTCACGACAACCCAAGACCTCGTGGGTTTCACTTTTTTACTTCCTCGCACGCGACGGGGCAGGTTTAAAAACGTGTCACAGCGTCTTGTTCAGACGGCTTACCGTATGTACACTCGAAAATAAACGCGATGTCCAGTTAGACCCAGATCGTTCGACTGACCCAGAATTTATACGTCCAAGCGAATCGTCGGTTCTATCTTTTCCTTGTTGTTTGCATTACGTTGCATTGCAAAACGTTAATATACTATTTCGACTTCCACTTTCAATGAAGGTCACAGGCATATGAATCCAAGTTTTTCAACTTTCTTTTCTTGCTCAGACAATTCAGAGGCGGAGAATATTGTCCGAAAAGTAGAAGGAAACGAGGAATGAAGGAAACAAATTAGAGGTTACAAAAAGTGGCAAAAAACATTAAAAACAATGGATTATTCAAAATATCACCAACCAAAAATAAATTGGTTTTCTGTAAAATTCTTACTGGAATCGGTTCAGTAATTTCTGATTTATGAGCGAAAAAATGTCGCGAGAAGAACTTTGTCTGAAAGGTATAACTTTGGTACATACACTCAGACAAAGTCCATGTGTTGAATGTGGATTCATCATATGCCACGAAAAATATGATATGAGGTAATAAGACTCATGCAGCTTCGATAATTTCTGACATAAATTCTGAATAATTGTAATTTCTATGGACCACGATTAATTGGTACAAAGGTGTCATATATAATTTCAAGGGGCTGCATAAAAAATGAGCATAATTGGCAAATGTTCGTAAGCGAATCACGAGAGAAAATGATCGTAACGAAATCAGTTGATCTTTGAATCCAGCGGCAAACCTGCGTGGTGCGGGCTGGAAGAGATGTGCCGGAAATATGAGAAGATCGATAGGATATGGTAAACTCGAGAACTAGGGAGTCAAATGGTGAACAAGAAGTTGGAGGAACAGGCGAGAAAAGAGATTGAGTCATCTTACAGCCTGGGGCAGAAAGGTGGAGAGGGGCTTTTGCGAACGGGAATAAGTGCAACGAGCTTGAGAATAGTGTTACACAGCTTGGCCGTCTGACCCCGGACAAACTACGGCATCTAGATTAAGAAAGATAGAGGAGAACGTCTGGTCTGATATAATCCATGGCAGAAGCAGCGACAGCGTCTCACCACTCTTATAGACTCTTACAGAGAGATATATATATATATATTTACATAAATGTATTTCACTTTAACATCGCCGAGGAGTGGGCACCAGAAAGTACCGTTGGTCAATCGCGACACTCTTGCAATCAGTGTGTTCTAATCAACGACTCAGATCGTATAGTCTTGCTTGCTGTATGTGGTTTTATGTATCATGCTCGTGGTCATCGACAAAAGAAAGAGAAAGAGAATGAAGCAGAGAGAAAGAGAGAGAGAGAGGCAGAGAGAGAGAGAGAGAGAACAGGAATCAGCGTCTCGATCCTGTCTGCCTGTCGTACGGTACAAATTGTCCTTTACCGCGAACAATGGAGAGTCGTAGGTATCTCTGATCAGCCTATTAACTGATAGCGATGCTACACAGTGTAGCCTTTATTATAGATTCGTCGGAACCCTCAAGTAGTATTGCTTCTTCATGAATCAGGATGACGAAACAGTTTTTTTTAGGTTTAATGACGTCATAATGATGTGATTTTTTTTTTTTTTTTCCTTTGAACCGGACAATCTCAACCAAAACTTGGCTGAAAAATACATATGCCATGGTTTACAGTAATTAAATCATTAAATTATGTAGGATTAATGTATTTTATGCATTTATCCTCTTATCTTGTTTTTTTTTTTTTTTTTTTTAATGTTTGCCGCATAATATTGCAGTGATTTTTAATGCCCATCAGATAAAATAACCACCACATTTTGAGAGCATCGGTTTACGACGAATATAGGTGAAAGCAGTGCGAATTCTGGATTCGATGAAAAATAAAAAAATCAGCTTTGAATTAAAAAAAAAAAAAAGAGCTTGTATGACTCTCACGAATTCAAAGTCCCGGAAATGTTTACTCGTGTTACAAAATAGAAAACGAGATTTTTATTTATGGAAATCCGCTTAAACTCAGGGCGATTACTGGTTGAATCATCGGTGCGGAACGACGACGATGGTTCGGCAATGGTGATGGTGTATTTGACGAGTCAGAACCGCGATAGTGGGTCACGTGTGTGAATGTGAGAGCAAGTGAGAGAGAAGGAAAATGATATAGCATAGAGTTTGCGTTTGATTGTGCTCGCCCACAGGGCCCTACGAATATAGCACAAGCTTGGATGATTGCTATTCCATGTAAATGGTTTGCATGAGCCTTTTCACCTCGAATAAAACTTCTTTTTTTTTTGTTTTTCATAGAAAATATTTTTCCCAGGATCAAGGAAATTTAAGGTCTTTCAAAAAAAAAAAAAAAAAATGAAGTCTTCTGGTGTTAAATAATATTGGCTTTCATTATTTTCATGCAATTCATTATTCAACGCTTTCGTTACTTGTCGAAGCTTTGGTTTTAGGAATATTCTGTGTTTTGATCTAAATTCATTCGTAATCCACATTTTATCATTTCGGCCATAATTTTATAAATGATCTTTTTACTAAGAACTTATAAATCTTTATAGATTAGTCACTGAACAAAAGTCTATATGACCGAAGTGCATTAATAGTACCAATGAACTAAATAAAAGTGCATTATTTTATCCACCGCTCAATAATTGATGCTCTGGATTTTTTGTGTTATTTACACGTCATAGTGACGTGTGTGACAACTTATAGCACAATCAACGCGAAAATACAAAAAAAAACTCAAAAATCATTTGGTTTTACGCCCAAAAATCAATTTTAAAGAAATACATTTTCGATTGTACAATTTCGCGTTAAATTTCCTGTGTAATGTACATGTATGTATGTTTTTTACTGAACGTGACGCGGGCTTTGACGTGAGACCTCGCGGTGGTAGCATAAACGTCTATAACCACGTATTATTGCCAATACGTTCGACGTTAATAGTCGAAACGAAGTGTTATGCCTGCGGTCGATAGTTGCGGGCAAACTGAGCAGAGACTGCATCCGTCCTCGCGATGGAGCATCGCTGAATATGAGCGCTATAACAGCAACAAGTAACAAAGGCGTATCTTGACGATGCACAATGTTCCAGTGGCCGTGGGAAAAGCCCTCTGTAATCTTAGCTTTTCGGATATGAACGGTATATTTAAACACGATTAACAAATTAGCATGTGTATCATTAATTTACGTACCATGCCAAGTCATTTGAATTTTGGTTTCTTGTTTACTAGAACTTGTTACATTGGCATCTGCGAATTAAACTAATTATTAGTCGTGTATATGTCTAACAGAAAAAAAACTTGGCGATCAAAAATTGGTATTGAAAAAAAAAATGTTTAAAATATTTCTAGTTGATTTTCGAAAACTTGGAGATAACTTACGGGATTTGAAAAATAACCATGCACCTTACCACATCCAATGTCTCTTAATTTATATGTCGTTCTATCTCCGAACCTAAATAGTCAAAATTCTTGATTTTTCGAGACCGACTTCGTTAAATATTATTTCTCTGTAACTGCGAAAAAAAGATGAAATCTGTAGGAAAGTTTCCGAGATATTCCGTGAAATTTGAATTCGTCTAGTGCTCCCCATGAGAACGCATGTAAAATATTGTTGAATTTTTGCTTGGCTATGTCTTGGTTACAGAATCGTGAATCCTTTTGGAATTTTGCACATAGTTTCACAATAGTACCTTGAACGTGTCTGGAAACTTGTTATTTAGCTTATCAGCTTGCAACTACCAATAAATATCTGTTGAGAGCATCAGATAATGTTTCTAGATAACTTTTATAGGCACACCGAACGCCTCCGAATTCCGATAGGCTTAATCAAAGTTTCTCGGTCATTATTCTATGATTATAGAATGTAAGTTTAGAAAAAAAAAACAAATATCAAAAAATGCAGAGCAAGAAGATTGTGAAAATATCAGTATTACGAATGGTAAAAAAATCCTCAAAAGAACTTGAAATCTGTAGGCTCGACATAACAGCGTGCAATGATTATTTTCTCTGGATAAACTATCTGCAAAATCAGAACTCCTAAATTATTAGTAGTAGCAAAAGTCTTTCGTAAGTCAATGATTATGTCGTATCAGATGGAAAATTTACCATGTCATAACCAGATTGATGATAATAATAATGTATATCATGAGGCTTTAAATAAACCAGGCAATGGATATATAAGAGACGTCTGTCGAAGAAATATGTTTTCCCATGCTGTGGCGAGGAACGCCAGCCACTGTTCACCGGGGGCTTATTACCCGCGTGATCGTTCCCACCCCCTAGATATACAAAACGTGTACTGTACTATGCACTCTGCTCTGTGGTCAGATATACAATCGGGACCGGTGCGGTGGCCGCGTTATATTCCCCAGATCATTCTACTGCCTGATTCCCATCATCATGACAAAGATCATTGCGCGTTTATTATAGGCTTTTATGAACGTATATACTCTCGTTCAAAAGTGTAGATGTATTATGGTCAAGTGAGTTTTCTGGCCGTACTAAAGGTTGGATAGCTCATTTGAATAAATATGTAATTAAATTTATCAAGAGTCCTTTTGAAGGGGACGACGTCAGCTTCTTTTTTCCTTTTATTTACATATTTATTGTGGTGTTTTTTGAATCCGATATCAAAGCGCCGTTAAATTTACTTGATCAAATATTATTGGAGTTAGTTATATTTCTGACTTCTAGTGTGACAAGAAATCTCGGTTGGTCTGCACAAACTTTTGAGCAAGGGTGTATGTATTTAATATGTAATACCTATTTATATATATATATATATATTTTTTTTTGTCCCTGTTCGTGGGCTCGCGGTCATTGAATCCGTGGAATCAATCACTGGGCTCGGACGCGAAACGAATTTTGCTCGCGTTCGTTCGTGCGTTGCCGGCTCATAAGTCTAAATGCCCCATTCTCTATATATATGTGGCAAAGGATCATTCTCGTTTCCAAGTTTAAATTTGTTCGCGTGCCTCTAGTGGCACGCCGAACGAATGAAAATACAAAACTGATTGGATTGACAGCATCAGTAATGTATTTCTCTCTCGGTGTCCGGCTCTCGTTAACGAGATCCATGTGAGCGAGTATACAACAGTTCAGGATCATTGAAAACTTGGCTGGGCTAATTTCCCCAATCGTTACGGAGCAAGCATTATTATTTCCACGGTTCAAGTTCGCTTTTACACCTGCATTAATTCAATTTTGGATTTTCTCTCCGTGAGTATTTGATCTTCGTCATTTTGAAGTTGTATTTGTTTCGTAATGTTTTTTGGGATCGAAAACAACAAAATAATTGTTCAAGTTTACTGTAAAAACTACCGGGTAGAACGAACTCGAAGAAAGATAGAGCAACTGTTATCGTTATTGATAAAATAGATAAAAAATTTTGAAGATTAAGAAACGCGGTTAATTCTTATAAATATTAAGAGTATCAATGAGAAGGAGACTACAAAATTAATCGGATTTATTTGTACGATTTATTCCACAGACGTCGAGACACAAGTGCATTTTCACACAGGGAAAACCTGTTCTCGTGTGGTACCTTTGTGCCTTTGGTTATAAACAGCTTCTAGACCAATTATTCTATAACAATAACTATACGATTCAGTAGACAGCCGAGATGAGAAAAAGTCTTGGCGTCGGTTTTACTAATGCAGTTACGCGGATCTATTCGTACCAAGACGTTCTTGTTTTTTTGTTTGTTTACTGTCTGTGATGAAAAGGGACGAGATTCATATATTTAACAATTGACAGAGAGGAAGTGCACGAGCGTGATGACACGCCAGAGAGAGCACGACGATGATGACAAAGACGCCAACTTCAATGTGGAAAGTCGAAGCAGAGAAAAAGGCTTTCCAAGAGGAGATCTGCAGACGAGTTAACGGTACCCCGCCCTGTCTACTCTCTGTTACACAAACGTAACTATCCAGTTATCTCTCTTTTTCTCTCCTTCTGAGCTCACCTTACTTCTCTTTCTCCCTGTCTCGTTATCTCCCTCTCTCTGCTCTCCCTCTCTCTCTCTCTCTCTCTCTCTCTCTCTCTCTCTCTCTCTCTCTTCTTGTCTGTTCTTCACTCGTCTTCACTAGTGAATGGCCGACCCGATTTCTTGACCCACTGACATCGCCATTCGTTCAACAGCAGTATCAGTCTCGGTCTCGGTCTCCGACCACTTGTTTTCCCCACCTTAAGCTCTTTACGAATGATTTTACTTCATCAGAACATGACAACGAGCAATATCATTACTTATCATAGTTTCATATCAATAATTTAAATTGTTTGATATTTCCGAATGTTACCGAAAAATACAACATTTTTATTCGATATTTCACTGCAAAAACTCACCAAAACTCAAAAAATGCAGTTTGAAAATAAATTATCAACTTATAGATCATTCGAACGTAGAGAAAATTACCGGCGGCTTCTGCTTTTTTAATTTGGATGGAAAAAAGGTTTTCGTAAAGTGATTAAAACGCTAAATATTTCGGCCCGTTCGATATATTATTCAGCTACAATTTTTAAATAGGTTTTTCATCAACTATGCGATGAATTTTTTCGCGTAGATCTTTTTATCCGTTGTTGAAAAACGAAGAGATTCGAGCCCCAGCGAGTTCACTGTCCTTGTAAAGACGACGATGTTATGGCCGAAAATACAGTTTAGTTATAATCAACGCGTTAGAAGATATTCGAAAAAGAAGTCCTACGAGTTATAAGGTTAACATGTATCAAAAGTTTTTAATAAATTACGGACAAAAAAACATTGTTTAATTTGCATCTTTCTCTATTCAAAAGCACAGAAACATATCGAAATATCTAGATTTTATCTATAAAAGATAAACTGAAACGTCACGACCAGATTTAAATTTGTAGCAGTTTTATAGCCATGACCGGTGAACACCGGATGGTAAGTAAATACACAAGCCTTGAAATCGGCGTGAAAATTATTATTCATTCATTCTGAGCAGTGAAATTTGAATGCGACATATATTCGCGCTAGGATATGTTTATTTATTATTCTCCAGCGAGTCGGCGCGTGAGCCTCTCATGAAATTTGGTGAAAGCCTTGCGAGTCCTTAATATCTACGCAAAACACTCATACATATACGAAAATTTATATATAAACATTGTAAATAGCGTTCGACTATCTTTGATCACGATGTGGGGAGGTCACAAGTGGATTTCGATAGACTTCGTGAAATGTTCAGTTTACCCCTCATTTTCAATTCTGCTCACGAGAATCAAATACGTATATATGTTTCGAGAATAGCTCTTCATGTTGCTTATATACATATACCGAGACTATAGCTTCCATCAAAAAGAAAGGGGCGTTTCTGAATCCCTTCGATTTTGCGAATACACTCTTATTCCATTACGAAAAGAAACACAATAACAATAAACTTTCACTTGGTTGTCAACCCTTTTTCGTTCGATTTCATTATTTTTCTCGCTAAATTTCGTCCCCTCTAACTTTTTTTCCTTCTCACAATGCGCAATTCTCATCGCTAGGCAAGTCTCTATTATGTCGAAAAGTGCAAGGGACACTTTGTAAAATCTTCTTTCCTCAATGGGCAACTATGAGATGATATTTATATATATATATATGGATTCATATTATATCTATATGTTATCGGCGCAAAGAACAAAAGAACGGCGAGCGAATGCCGCCCGTCTGGCTGTACAACGTTCCGTATTCAGGGAACCGCACGAAAAATGTTACTCTCTCGCTCTCTCAGCTCTCTTGATAAACTGTCTTTTTCTCTCGCCCAAAGTTGCCTTTGTAAAGCTTCAACGTCGAAGTGAGTACGACGACAACAGCCAACGTGCAAATAGCTCCGGCGAGTTTCTAATTACGTTTGAGCAAGTTAAATACTTACCAATTAGTTTCCAGCGAGCGTAGAATGTTGTACGTGAAGCACGTGCTTGTGCTAGCCGAGAATAGGTTCTAAATATAATGTATATATGTACGTTGTACCGTATATATGCAAAAACTGTCGAGGTATAAATGGGTTCAATGTATTATTCAACTTTTTACGTGAAATTATTTTTGTGTCACGCAGTTTTTACTTAGGGTCACGATTTTTCGAATGTTCAGTGGTCTTTTCTTAAATATTGTCAAGTAATTTTCTTCTGGTTTCTCTTCTTTTTCCAAAATAACAATAATTTTTTAATGGAGAAGAATAGAATTTTTTCCCGCTTCAAAAGTAGAGTATCATTCGTTCTGACAACGTAATGAAAAATGAAGTAATTTAATAAGAAAAATCGTGAAATCTATGCGACAGGGAGATCTCGTGCGTGAGTAGACAAACGAAAACTTTACTCTTGAACGATGTACGTCTAAGTGAGAAAAATTATAAACTTACGTCTGTCTCTCAGTTCTGTCTGGAATAAAAGTACCAAAAGCGTTCGAGTCCAATACTAAAAATGACGTTATCTCGGAATCGAATGGACCGTTTTACTTGTACGTAGAAAGGACCTGTGAAGTGGTACTTTTTTTTGACTGGCCGACTACCTTAAGTTTTTCGCTTGTAATTTTGTTTTTTCGTGAGAGCAGTTTCAAAATTAAGAATGATCTGGGAAAGCTCATATTGGAACAATGAAAGTGGGGCAGCGCTCTTAGTAAATGCGAGTATATCATCCAACGCATACATCCGTATAAATATGTAAATATGTGTGCGTGTTGTGTACCTTTCAGTTACTTACATGTCAGTCTTCCTACTACAAAGTTTCCAATTGTATTTTTTTTTCTCATAAAAGTTGCAACTGTTTTTGTTACGTGAAAATATTCATCAATTGCGTTGGAAGATGTTTTTGATCTATAACGAACGCTTGATATTTACCAATATAAATTAACTATTTGTTTAATTCCATTAATCACATTAACTGGAAGCGAAAGAAATATATAAGAAACCGTCCAATTCTCTCTTAATCAGTGGAACTAATACTTTTTGTACAAAGACTTTAATTATTCTACGTCAAAACACAGTAAAATGAAAGAAAACTGTTTTCGTCGCAGTCAAAATTCAACTTGAGTCAATTTTGTCAAGATACTTTTTTGTTTGGGTCTTTGTGATGTTTGCACTTCACAGTAAATAGTGATGAAATTTGACAAATTTCAACGATAATAAAACGGATAAAAAAACGAAGTCCTGTTATTCTTTGTTCAATCGTGTAATAAAGTTGTCAGAGCATTTTGGATAAAACATATTGCACTGGGGAATATTATGAACGCCATTTAGTGACTCAAATACGATTAGACTTTGCTTGCACTAATAAATCACCGAAGGTGGTAATTTTACTATTCCAGTTGGTTAGCCATATATACACAAGAAGTTGTTAGTCCATGTGAACAACTGTGTGTACTCTGGGTTGTGCGGGGAGGATATATAGACGCGGGTAACAAGAAGAAATGGTAGTGCGGTAGGTAGGGGTTTCTGTACAAGGGTCTCGCTCCGTGGAAAACCCCTGTGCTCGTTGACAATGAAATACTGACCAGTGGCGACCAGCTATATGCACCAATTACGATTCCTGCTGAAATAACCGCTCGACGCTCCCGAGTTTCCTCAAACTTCCTCTTCTGTTCCACCGCCGCAGATATACGGGTACGCGATTAAAAGAATGAATTAAAAAATGTGTCATTTTAGGAGGGAAGTAAATTCAACCTGCACTCCAATGTTGTGAGACCAAATATATCACGTTTTATCAAATCGATAATCATTTGATCGTCCTTTGCTTCAAGTCCGTTCCATTTTCATGAATTGTTCACAACGATCATTCACACAAATTTCATATGTGAATCAAACCAATAAAAGTCCAACGACGGAAATACCGTTACGACTTCACTTTTCGATCAAATTTTAATCATAAAAACAAGTAAAATCACTATCGATGATTCACATTGTTTTGAAATAAATAACGACGTATGAGATTAGTGAGGATCGCATGGATTTGCAATGCACATCACACCAATACGTCATGTAACATGTTTGCATTGTTACGCCAGCAGCATTGCATAAGAATGATGGAGTACAGAGACATATACGTATCACTCCAATCATTACCGCACCGAGAGGAAATACCGATAAATGGTGGTACTCGACAAGTGGTAATCCTTATCCAACACAGTCTATCCCGGATCCATTTGTCTTTTGTCGTAGTTTCTCTGAACATCGAACAACGAATTACACTTCAAAGTACGTAATAAAAAACGTGCTTTAGGGAATTGTGTGAGTGTCGCAATGATCATTGACGTGTACTGGGAGTTTTTGAAAGTGTCAGTTAACAGATGAACAAATGAAGGAAATAATACAAAATCGGAATGAAAAAGCAAGGGGAGAAAGTAACTGGAGTCGAAGAATATACAGGAATGAACGAAAAGAGATGCAAAGTGGAGAGAGATAGAGAGGAAAAGTGAGACGACTGAATGCGAGAGACTTCAAACTTCGTACACCTCTAGAGACACACCAGTTATCCTGTATTCATGTGAGTTACGAAACGGGGCGGTAGAAGCTCTCGTTGAGATATTCTCTGCACTCGACGCAGGGAATTATATTTCCCTATAGAACCGTTCTCGATTTGGTAGAAATGAAACGTTCTCTAAAAATTCAAAGGGTTCACACATTCCGTGCAATTTATCAGATTCGTCTGAATTTTAGGCATCCGTGAAAAGAAATGATCAAATGGAGCACTTTTAAAATGAACTCTCACAATTTATTTCACTTTTTTAGATACCAGCCATGAATGTCTGTACTAAAAACTATTCTATCTCCCAAAAATCGTTATATTCTTTATATGAAATTTCTCATATGTAATATAGCCCTCAAGGCTCACAAACATGAGATTTGCTGACTGTGCAGCGCCGAGGGCTTTAAGTTATTGCTACCCAACCCACTTCGAAATGAAAGCTCCACGCGTATAAGTATGTAAAGCTATAACATTTTTCAGTGCTCTGTATGATTTTACAGAATATTTATCAAAATTGAAGATTGCAGAAAGTGCACTCGGAGTGTTTTTTAATTTCCATTTGTCATTGAATACGTATAGAAGCTTGAGAATGCTTTCGATGGTTTGGACGACGCGCACGCTATTTTTATGCTTCAAAACAAATCAATAATTTTTGTATTCGAACGTCTTGATTATTATCTCTACATAATTACTTTAAAATTATGTGATGATTAAGGTTAAGTCGCTGTTGGTGTAAATGGGTCGAATTTCAAACAAAAGAAATTTCGATGATTCTAAACGATATTTTTTTGCGCTGGGTTCACTCGGTCTAAATGTCACTTTTCCAGCATCGAGAAACACGTGTGAATGTAGTCACGAAATGGAACGTCATACTTCGTCACTTCAGAAAGTCATTGATTTTTGATTCTAACAAGAAAAAGATGAAAACAAAATTTGTTAAAAATGGTAAAAATCAAAAGAACAAAATATTAAATTAGTAAATTTTTCATAATCAATTATATAACGAAAGAGATAACTTCCTCAATGGAATCAGAAATTTCTCGCGATAATGGTACGTTCACGTGGTGTCCGATATGTGAGAATCAGGTCAGTGAAAAGTACAAAGATACTGAAAAACTGTTGGATCATATACGTACGTCACATCCACCAGTAATTCGGGACAAACATTCAAGCGTTAACCAGGTACTTTTAGAAATTTTTTTACAGAACAATATTCCAAGAAAGAAAATCTGTTTCACTGAGAGACACGTTTTTCGCACTTTTGTATTTAAATCTCGAAATAAAGAGGCAGAATGTGAAAAAGACTGTAGAACATTCTTTATGATTCATTTTTTTCAAGAGAGCACTTAGAGAATGGTACATTCAGGCTTTCGAACAGCACATACGCAAAACTGAAATATAAAGCAGAGGGAAAAAAGTATTCTCGTCCGAAATAAGTCAAAGCAAGCTCAGCGTAGTTTTTGAATTAAACAAAACGTTCAGTGATGAGAAAAAAAAAGTAGGAAAAACGAGAATCCGAAGGTGGTACGAAAAAGCGGCAGTCTGTCAACCGACCAGACCGAGAGTTGTGTCAAAGAGAGAGTCAACTTATGAACGTGAGAATGTACCAAATACTTGCTCGAATATGAAAATCAAAAAAGCATCTAAAAACAGGAGAAAATACATTCTTTAAATTAACGAATGACTTATTTGGTCACAATTTTTTTTTTTCTCTACACATCCGAATGGGACGAAGCTCAAATAAATTGATTCTTAAATTGTATGAAAAATTGGTCATGTTGTTTATTAAGGTTAAATTATCTAAAATTCAACCCCTTTATAAAATTCAGTGGCGGTATTTTTTTAATATATTTTTTGAGTCTTTACCGCTTGGTTGGTCTTATTTTACCGAGGAAATTGTGTTTGCAAATATATTTATACATATATAAATGCTATGCAAGGGAAGGGGACCGAAACCAACTGGCCAAACTTGGTTTGCGCCAAGTTAATCCGCCGAAACGAATGGACGTCTTGCGTGTTCACCCGTGACTCGAGCTCTCTGTCGTGGTTCTACGTTCCTGGGTTTTATACGATAGATTTGACCTATATATGTATATCTATATCAGTGAAAGTATTTATGTATACATTATGTACTCTCATCCTCGGCGAATAATCGTCTTACCGCGAACTTAATCCACTCAAGGGGTTTTGGCTGTAGAAGATTTCTGTAACGCGAGTACGAACACGCGCTTGCATTATTAAAAGTCGTGAGACCGAGAAACTCCGATGTACAGACCATATATACAGGCGTTCACGAAACTGTAAAGGAAGTCTTGAATCGCGAAAGCTTTCATGATTCTCACCCCATGTTGTGATGAATTTTACTCCTTCGGTTCAAATACACGACGGTATACGTCAACATAGTTCTATGAATGTACGGAGATAAGAGTTACTTATATACACTTCAACGCGTACAAACGGAAGCAGCGTGTAGTCGATAAGTCTTAGATTTACGAAAACAATTCATAACTACGAGAGTTTAATTCCTCGTGTTTTAATTAGCATTTCATTCATTTCGACCGCTTCTGTTAATGAAATTATAACAATAGAAGTTGACAAAGTCATTAAATTATGACTTTAATTAAATTGGAATGAATTTTTATTATTTTGTATATCATACTCAATCGCAGGTGTTAAATTGAAATTAATATATTTACAGAAAGAACGTTTCCAACTTCTGAAGAAAATTGCAAAGAAATTCCAACCGACCCGAAAAAAATCTAAATCGTCGACGAAAGTACCTCGGAAAAAAGTGGCGGAAAATATTCGAAAGAATTTTAATCGAAAAAAGATGTTCTGTCCCATTTGCAACCAGGATGTTGTTCCGATAATATTCTCAAAGAGTTGGCCTGAATTTGAAGATTGCAGTTTTGGTGCTATTTGTTTTCTAGGGTTAGTGGATAAATTAAGAAAAAAAACCTAATGTCCAGGATTGTCAAACCAGTGTTTTTTTGGTTATTTTTTTTTTCAACAACGTTTCTATTATTCTCACGTATTATTCAGATTTGTCGGTTAATTGCTAGAACAGTTTATTGTTATTCTCTTAGTTCGGTGAATGGTTTTTTCGAATCTTTTGTCGTAAAAAAATTCAAACGCGTACCCGACGGTTAAAGAAAAAAGTAGACATTTCATAATTTATTCTATTCCCTCAATGCATGAAAAATCGTAAATTTTTTCGTTCTCACGAAACCTAGAAACTTGTTCTCCCGGACGACGATCGACATCGCACTGCCATTACAGGGCAATCACAGTTACATACGAGTAGAGAAAATACTCTGTGTAGAATCTCCGTTTTCAAGATAGAAATCGTAGTGGATGAACGTGCTCGAGAGGAAAGCTCACGAGCACAGACACGAAAAGAAACGTAAAACTATTCAGACGTTCATACATATAACAAGACTTTCGAAAAACATCATTTAAAAAAAACAAAACTGTCATTAAAGAAGAACCGGGCAAACTTTTCAAAACTACATTTCGTATCGCCAGAATGATACTCCATATTTGTATATTCCTTGAAAAGAAGGGCATGATAGTTAAGTCTCAATATCAGAGAAAAAAGCCACTAAATAATTTGAAAAAATTATTTTTACTGTAATACTGCCAGAGCAATGAATGTATTGATCGAGTAATCCGAAAGGCTCATAGCATCCTTATTCTTAATGTCCATCAAACGCATTCGAAAGATTGAAAAAATAAAATACACCATAGCTACAGGGTTGAACGAGAACCCTTGCTTTCGTGGAAAGTCAACGAGAAACATTTGCAAAAAATCGTAATCATGAATGGTGAACAATTTTCGAGGTTATTCAATGAAAATATTACTTTTCAAATTTAATAAACATGTAGTATTTGTGAAGATGCGAAGATTCACAATTCTGGAATCCGACATTAGTAGTAGAAACTAAGAACCCAATTTGAAATTTTCCCAAGGTTTTTATAGCCATGTCTGTCTCACGTAGTGCATAAAATGTTTTAAGATTGTCTAAATAACGTGGGTACGTGTGTTCATGAATGCTTTCGTAACGTGCGATATGATGTTTCAGATGTTGGCCACTGTGCTTCATACCGTTAATGATAAACCGCGATAAGAGCTTACGTATGGTTTGTCCACTTTGCGGATACGATTACGGCACGTACGACGTGAGAAATTCGACAGGCAATGTGGTTATCGTTGAGGATGTTCCAACGTTTCTGAGAAAGCCGGAAATTCAACCGAAATCATCGATAACGACGATGGGTCAGCAGAGCGTCATTGTCAATGCGGATAATGACGACAACGGTGTAGACAATATAGACAATGAAATTGTATTTTGAACATATCGAGAAAGATTATATTGATTAATTTTTTATTTACCGTTGAAATGAAAATGAAGCCGAAACTTGGAGCGTGAGAAAAAATATATTGTTGATATGAAAATCCTGAGCTACTAAGAGGTAAGTTAAAGTAAGTTAATAAATCTAGCAATTTCATGCAAAGTTCATGGAAAAAAGCTCACAAAGGGTCTGTAAACGAATGGAAAAATGTTGGAAATCTAATAATCAAGATTTCTACCAATATATTAATAAAGAAAAACCAATCTCGAGCCCGGTTCCGTGGAATCTCTCGATAAAGGCAATGTAATGGGAAAAACTTAAACGAACAGCCTAAACCAAGATATAAATGCTTGACGATGTGAAAATAAGCACAAAAGTACTTTTTTTTAACAGAAGTTTAAAAAGTTATCTTCCTTATTTATCGATCCTGTCTAGCACGAAACTGTTAATATCTCTGGAAAAAGTTTACGATTAAAAACCCTAAGAACGAAAGGTGGAGGTGGAGGAGGAGGAGAAAAAGGATGAAAAAAAAGAAAACAATAAATCAAGTAAAACCGCAAGCCCGCGGGCCTTCGAGGCAATTAAAGCTCGACGTTATCCACGACCCGCCCTTCGCTATCCGATGCCAATAACAACGTTCTTTCGATTCTTTTCCGGTAGTTCTCGCTGCACCGCACCGAGATGGTATATTGCCAAGACGTCGAGCACGAATAGCGTATATATAAATCTGTAGGTTCGAAGGATAAGGGCGTAAACAATATCGATTTCAATCTCAAATCTCAAAAGTTGCGCCGTTTTGTTTGTAAATAATTTATATGTTCCATGGATCGTAACATTCTGGCTATACATAACGAAAGGGGATATACTATTTCCCGCTGTCGAAGTTTAGCGACTGGGATGAAACTCCTCGCTGTGCCGTTCTTTCATTCTCGTCGTCTTGCAGGTCGACATCGTCGACGGTATAACGACACTGGTGGCAGGGCACGTAACAGGCATACAATGATGAAAGCAATCTCGACCCGCTGATCTCCCCGATGTTTTGCGGAAAAAAATGCACCAATGAGGAAAATCCGAGAAGAAACCCTCGAGCGTTACGTCTCGTTTATATTTTTAAATGTTATACTTTCATTCAATTATTATTATTTTTTTAATCATTTTTCAGTTCAGAAACAAAGCAAGATGCGATAAAATCCTAAGCAGCAGTTATCCAGGAGTACAAAATCCAGGAGTAAAAAATCTCGTATCAAATTTCTCGAACTTTTGAAATATGTATATAATTATATTGTTCGACAATTGAGTTGATTAGAGTTGACGTTTGTACGATTAAAATACCAAAGGACTTGTCAATGCGCGAGAATTCTATGGCTACAGAACTGTTTTTAAAGCAGCAGGAACACTTTTTTTGAAATTTGAATTGAAAAACGGCTGAACTGTATATATTGTCATCTCAAATTTAATACACCGAGATATTCTATGTTCCTGTGAATGCTCGTCACTTTTTATTCATCACAGGGGAGTGGTATGCATGAATGTAACAAGAAATGATGCGTAATTAGCATCGCTAACATCGGCCGTCGATACGCCTCGTTGCGTATCTCATTCAAGCCAGGAAGAACGCGAACGAACGAGCAATCAAAAAGACTCTCTGTTATCCAACAGACTTATTCGAAGGTGCGCCATAAACGAACCTTGCTGTGCTGCATCAGCATACTATAAATTATATATACAAGCTGCTCACATAAATATATTGACATTTGGGTAACGTAAGGGCGTATCGGACGGAACTTAGCAGATAATGAGTTTGGAATTACAGCCTTTTGAGGGTGAACAGACGATTTATATATAGAAAGTTTATCTCAACATTTTTTTTCTATATGTTTCAAGTGCCAAGTTACAAGAGGGCGTACTAACCGGGCTCTTTCTGCCTATTAAATTACGCCACAAAGCCCTTACTGATTTTTTGTGCTGCACATAGTTACTGTTAACCGCGATTATTTGAAGAAAACCAATCGCCATCACTTGCCACTACATATTTACCTCTAGGCATCTCCATTTCTCGATAATCAATGCATCTTGTTCGCACCTTCTTCTCTATCGTGTAGCCATTTTATCCATCGCTCGATTTTATAGCACAAACAATTGACTAGTGTATTCAGCCACTGTCGGCTCTTCCAAAACGAAACACATCGATGAAACAATTTTCCGTTTAACTCGTCGATCTTTCGTGGAAACTTTTGTATTCACCGATCCTTCGTCAATTATATGCAAACTAAGTTTTCTTGTCTGTGAAATAATAATGGAGCTGTTTTTGTTTTTTTTATTCTTATTTCTATACTTTATTTTTGGTTACAAAAACTATTGAGAAAAATCGTTCTACGAACGTGGATAGGTCGAACTCCTCTCTGAGAAAAATTATATTGCAAAGAGAACTGATACATTCTGTACTCAACCGCAACGGAAACCTTCTTCTCTATTTTTCTGTCTTAATAACAATAACAACGAACTGTGCAGTTTGCTCTCGATACTCTTTCGGGGTCTTTGACGCCTTCCTATTACAAGTCGTCCAACGACTCAACTGTCGTCCCGGTTCATTAATTTTCGAACTACCAACGTCAAGACAAAAAGTGTTTGTCTACGTTGTTTGAGAATTGGTGCAAATTTGGACCTTTATTTTCGATTTTGTATGGTTTCGACTGAAAAATTATTGCGTCTTGAATTGTATTGCAAAAATGAAACTTTACCGAAGAAGTGAAAATTTATGAAATTTAGTTTGTCGCGCGAAAAAAATGAAAAAAATAATTGTAGAAAAAAAACTTGCAAATTTTATCAAACAATTGTTGAATTTTTCCATAAACGAGTATTTCAATCCTCATGTTTCTTTTCTCATCAATCAAATAATTTCACTGCTGAAAATGTGTCGTCCATTCCACCAGGCAACGGGTAAATAAACGGGGTACGAGAATTAACCGAATTGGCAGAGCAAGGAAACAAAACAAGTAACAACCGCGGTTCTGATTTTCGCACGCTCCTATCGATGAGAATTTTCGATGGCAAGAACATTAGAATGTTTTTATCCTAATAAACGTGTATAAGTGCATGGAAGAAATGAATTCAAAAGTATAACAAAGACTATTGATCGCAGTTAACTTTCCGTCAAAACTTTTTTTCTGTTATTATGAATCTCTAACCACATTTAACAATTCAAGAAAATAAATAAATTTGAGTCGCGTTCAAAGATAACGTAGCATAAAATGCAAAAATGAGTGCCCTCTCTTCACGATTTTAGCACAGCATTATTTATACCGTGAGCTTCATGACGAATGATAAAAACAAATAATATGGAGGATGAGAGTAGAATAAAGATGAAAAGGCTATATAACGGTTCGGAGTTGTCGGACGATAAAATAAAAGTACGAAGGATAGAAGAATCGTTCGTTTTCTTTCTCGTTCTCTCTTTCTCTCCCACGAGTCTCGTAAATAGTCGGCTCATCGTGACGAACGATCGGTTTATACGGGGCATAATATCGCTGTGCTCTCGGATCCATGGATCTCTTTCGCAAGCGTGTGCTGCTGTGGTTCTCGATTTGTGCTTCTATCTAGTCTTCGTACACTCGCATCCAACACTTATACACGTTATACATATATGTACGTATGTGCGTAGATAAACATAGGTATACAGAACAAATGGCGAGTGAACTTCGAAGTTGGTCTCAGGATGGTATTAAAGCGTTATTAATGGTTCGTGGATTAATTAGGACATGAATCCTCCCAGCTGCGAGGTGGCCATGTTAACTGGTAGGTCGCGCCCTCTGTAGAATTTCCCACCTACACGATGCATCTTTTCTACAAATTCTCCTATTGGTTGAAATGTAAAAAAAAAAAAGAAAAAAAACTGAGCTTTGCCTCTTCATTACGCCACGGTGATATTATTTTCCCTACTTTTGAATCAAGGGTTAATTATTATTATTATTTTTCTTTCTACGATGTTCATTGACCGTTAAGTAAATCGGAAAAAATCTGCACATATTGATAATCAGTGAATCCACCGGCAACTAGGAATGTATTCAAACACAGAGAATATTAAGCTCTTTAATTTCTAGTATAACTTCATAGCATTCCTGGATGTTTTATTCAAATATTTCATAAACGTATGAATAAGTTTTATTCAGATTTTCTATAAATTTATGTATGCAGGATTTAAGTGCTGCACTCGTAATTACAATCCAATAGGATTTGAGAACGGAAGCTTATTGATCTGATGCTTGCAAATAATTGAAGAATTTATAATTCAATGTATCCGGTCGAAGAAATGTCAATTTTTAAGCCAATACATTGGTAATTAACTTATGTGTATGAACAATTCAGGATTTGGGTTGACTGCGTTTGAAAATCAGCTATGAATTGTAAAGTTCTATTTTTGCTTATAACCGGAAACAAGTGTTTTATACTAAAATTTCAAATGACAATCTAGTGTAATTTTGTTAAGGGTGTCACTTCCAGGACACTGGTAACAGTCCAGGTCAAATTATTTATCCCGTTGCGAGCAATATTCTCTTTCTCCGTTTTAGTTTTATACTTTCAATATATCAATAGATCTGTGAACCATATTAAATTTAAAAAAAAAAACCCTTATAATATGACACTTGCAATGTCGTGTCGTAATCCAATAAAAAATTAATACGTAATTATTCCATCCCAATCACTTTATTTCGGTGCACGTCGAAATTCTGAGAATATAATACGCGATGTGAGGTCGAAAAACAACCTTGATGTCAGCCACTTTGTTAAGAGTCATGACAATGCTTTTCATCCTGGGGATTAATTTGAGAACAAGGATGTAAGCCGGAAGTAAGCATCCAAGCTATATGTAAACGGAGTATTTACTTGCTATTCAGTAGAAGTGTCAAGTTGAGAAGCAACGTTTCTCTCATCCCTTTTACTATATATGACCGAGTCGATTTGGAGAGCCGAAAGTTTCGGGCCAATTTACAGAGATTGGCCAGATGCTAAGGTAAATAAACGTGGTTCAAAAAGAGACAGGAATAGCGTTACTGTTGTGCCAATAACTGTATTTTCATTAGGATTCTCAGGGTTTATTTGAAGCAAATCGAGGGTGGGTTACGCATACATGATGCACATATAGTGCGAAGAAGTTGAGAGCTCTGAAGGGAGAACAAGACTCCTTGATGCAACCCTACGAATGCAATTACGCACGAGGAAGTGACGTGTACGAGTACTTTAGTGAAGAGTCATCAAGCTTCACATTGGCAACGTTTGCTTCAATGCAAAATGGGTTATTATTCATCACTCAATATACTCTTTACGAGCTTTTGCTTTGACGTGTCACATACTTCTCTAGTTTTTTTAGTTCTGCGTTTAGAAGGAATTTTTTTCATTGTTATATTCGTTTCATTTTTATGTGGACTCGAAAGTTTCTTATTCGTTCACACTTTTTAAACTTCTAACTGACAACGTATTCGATACGAAGAGCTTATATTTCATTCACACACTCGAATACTTTTTAAGCTCAGCTGCTTGGGACAAACATGACTCTGGTAATTTTAATTCACATAAATAATGTATCTATTCAAATTCTGATTATCGTCGAATTGTTCTGTTCACTGGATTTATATTTGACTCTATCGTTCAAAGGGCAGACACTAAATTTGGTGTGACAGTCGTCACTATCCAAGCAATTAGTGATAATATTTTCCGGCTCAATGAATGTGAATTTTGACTGGAATACCTCGGATAGGTATTTTATTTACCCAACTTGATGTACGTGCTCGAATGTATGAGAAGATGATACTGTGTACGTAAAGACGCGTATGAGATAGACAGGACGCGTTTTCGTCTCAAAACTAGCGCCACCAGCCTCCTCTCTGTCTCTTTCTATCCGTCTCTTTCTGTGCCTCTCTCTCTCTCTCTCTCTCTCTCTCTCTCTCTCTGTCTCTCTTGCACCAAGCTTTTCCGCTAACTTAATCTCGTCTTTAGTAATGAGTCAACCCCCGGTTTAATTAGAAGTGGAGGAGATACCGGGTTCTGCCAGAAACGTTAACCTTTACCTTGTTCCCTATCCCCATTTTCTTCCTGAGCCTTATCCCCAACATGCACGACACTCTCTAGTATTTCACTTTCACGTTTCGTAATTCTCGTGGCAGGATAGAGTTTGAAGTGACTACGAGATTCTATATTAAATTACAAGCTTATTATTTTTCGAAGAAAATAAAACGATCATGTACGATTTATTGGCTGAGTGCTAAATTAATTGTGCGTGATTTTTTTTAATTGAAGGATGACATTGATCGCCAATATTTCAAATGCCGGAAAAAAGAATTAAGCTAAAATGTATTTAAAATCGTTCGATCGCCGGGTTGCCGTTTTTTCCTCCGTCCACCGAGTACCTAATTTATTTATCCTCCATTCAGTGTCACCTGCTATTAACGATTTATCGCCAAAAGTCAAGGGGAAAATGTATTGGATATGCAGGTTGAATTTGCCCGATAATTATTCGAATATCGTGGGAAAATGACCACCGGGTTTTATCGCTAACATCGTTACGGTGCCGCACTTACTCGTTACGTATCGTTTGAAAATACCACGTGCATCTGTCAGTTACAGCCCAGCGATATGTTCAATTTCCCATTTGAAATGATAAGCCCGTGCTTCGATGTGTTTGGAAAATCACTGACACAACAAAACGCCGGAATATGTACAGATCGTATAGCTACAATTAATACGTACGTGGGAAGTCGAATTTCGTTTGCATTTTATAATTGGTGCATGCTTGCCGACATATACAGTTGCCGAGAATTTTCCAATATTTCCTAGAGGACCAATAATCACTAACCGCTATCATGAAAATTATTAACCGCCATAAAAACGAAGCAAATAACCAACGAAAATTAAAAATAAAGATTTTCCGAAAAATTCATCAGTATCGTAAAGTAAAGCGATTCAATATCTCCCGGCTATCGTTGTCCTTATTATCCAGAAAGATCGACTGAACAAACAAACGAATGAATTCTGCGAATGAATCCGGGTCGAATTTTCTAGAAATTGCTATAATCACAAGGCACATGGCGAACGTTCACCGTACCGTTGCTTCTGAGGGTTGACGTGGAAAATATTTCACGATTTTTATTTAGTAAACGCCCATATTTTATGTGCACATGAATGAATCCGGCGATTAAATCAAAATACATCCAATATTTTGATGAAGAAATAGTTTATGATTATTTAACCCTTCGATCATAGGTTTTAATTTGGCCACTGTATTGACTCAAGGAGTGAACATTTGGTTGCAGTTTACCAATAAAATGAACAAATCGTCAGAATAAACGATGACCAGCACGATCATAAAATTTCACCTCCCTGTTCAGGTCGATGACGACGAGTTCAAGGCAAAATTGATTGAGATAAAAGTTGGACATCTTTGAATTTCCTATACAAATTTAGTTATTACAGTTTTACTTTATCATCGAATTAAAGTAAAAAAAAAAAAATTATCGAGTTTTCATTCCACGATGGAAAGGGATTTTTTCTCGTCGTAGAAGTTTCCGTTCGAATGAGAACAAAACCGGTAATCCGACGTGAAACAAAAGACAAAATCTCGTGCATTATTACTTTAAATATTCGTTTCAAATACAATGGATCTCATCAGGAAGGCACAAAAAATGGCCATCTGCTTCTTTTTCTTTTGATTGACTTAATAATTATAGACTTTCTATTTTTTTCCGGACAATTTTGTTTTGAAGACATTGGCTTTTACTTACTGTCAGAAGTCACTAATAATCACGAACTCAGAGCAGTCATCAGGGATGTTCCAATCATCAATTTCGCACAATGATTCCACGAAAAATTTCATATCAATAATTTTTGGGAAGCAATAAATAATTCAACCTCCCATTATATATCATGAATAACAAGTCTTGCCTTTTGTATGCTACTTTATCGAGAAATCATCATGCGTGATCGATGTATTAAATGATGTTGAAATCCAAACATCACTCCGGTTTACCAAGAATAGTTCTCACCTGCAACAGAAATTGTTTTTTTTATTATTTATAAATACATGCCAGGCAAATGAAACTGTCGATTTATCGCGTTGGAAAAATTAAGATCGTTTACAGAAGAGTGTGGGGTGGATGAGAGTAAGAACAATTTTCCTACGCTTGTTGTATTTTTAATTATATTATATTATAGCACATTCGGTGCTATAGCATGTATATCGATTGTACTCAATCCAGGTGATGTGTATCAAAGTTATGTAACCTCTAGACATTTACCCTTCTAGGTAAATTCAATTTTCTTCGTTTCCACGAATTTTCATAATTATTCCGTAGTGCAACGATAAACACGTTATTTAATTTTCAAAGTTCGCTCGTGTATTGAACAGCGTTAAGTTTTATGTACTCCTTTTTTCCCTCATCTTGAAAATCCAGCGCGGTCTTGCCTGTCAGACATTCGCCCGCTCGGAGTGGATTATAAGATGCGATTTTTCATATATATAACTCAAAGTATGCAGTTCTGCGATTTTTTTGCTCGATAAATAAGCTTTGAACTGGCTTCGAATTCGATACAGACATGGCTTATGTATTTGACTACCCACTGTCTAAATTGTTTTTTTTTCTCTCGTAAGACATAATTTTTTTTCTAAACAACCTTAATATAGGGTCCCAGAAATTACATAGAACATCAGAGATCACGTATGTAATTTGATTCTTCGGCTGCACACTGGTGGAAACCAACAATTTGGCCTTTTTCTGGATTTTTTGTAAAACACAATGTTAGGTTGCTCTTTTGATGCTAAATAATCGTTAGGAAACACTCTAGGGTTTAAAAATCACTCTTTATAGATGAAAATTGGCCGATTTAACGTGGGGTAAGAAACCGAGCGCCGAAAACGCGTGTACAGCCGAAGGATTAACATGCTCGAGTTTCTACCGGGATTTAAATATGATGCGAAATTCAGTGAACACGTAAAACAAACGGAATTTTTGTGAATCCGACTAATAAAAGATGCGACAGAGTCTTGAAGTTGAGGGTTCAAGAGAAACGTTTGATGTCAAGCGTCGACGTGGTAAATGTACAGTAAACAGGACATGATTCGGTCAGTAATAAATTTTAATTGAATACACAGAAAAAACGTATCGACTGTTTGAAAACTTGATGTAATTTCACCGTTTTTATGTTTCATTAGTTTACGCTTATTCGAATCAAATTATGAAAAAGCAGTGTAACGAGACTGAGTCTTTCTTGAATAACCCTCAATTCGATGATGGAAAAGAATTCCCAAACAATGATTTGATCAAGGGCTGAGTTGTTCGTGCCTCTGCATCGTTGTTGATCAGAATTTTTTATTTATCTCCAATACAATTCCAATTTCCAATAAACTTTTATTTTCTCTTCGACTTTCGGTTCTTTTGTTTTGTAATTTTCATGCCACCAATGCTTGCTCGATTCTTTGAAAATCACTACTGGTAATTCTACAATATTTTCATGTTCGTGTTAACACAGAAAAAATATCTTTCGTTAAAATAAACCACACAATTCCTCGAATCTCGAGTTGCCTTCGCAGTTTTTGCATATTGAGTTGGAAATCTAAGGGAAATGTAATCAGTATAACTATGCCACTTCTAATCGCAGTAGCTATTGGTTACCAGAACTCGAAAACATATGTTGGCCAGCGTCCAGCAAGAGTGGGAGATCGATTTTTTTTTTGGTGGGGAAAGTTAAAAACAATAGAACGGGCAGTGGATGAATTTCATCTATGAAAAAAGGGTAACCTTATCCATTGGGTAGTCGCAGCCATCGCAAAAACTTTAACCTCTCTCAGTTTTCTTTTTCCAACAGTATTTTTCCAAATTATTCGTCTCTGCTGGAGAATCAAATACTCATATGACGAACAGACAGGGGGGGGGGGTTATTTTTATGCTCTTTATTGTACCAGTGATTCCATCAGATGTATCTGGAGAAGTAAATGTAGTATGACTCAACCTTTAGACAAAGTTGAATTACAATGTAAAATATATAGTAATTATAATAATTCTCACAATTGCAGTAAGATAAGTTATTATAAAAGTTGACCATGATGAGTTGTGTATTGGTGATGAGTTATGAAAAAATATATGTTGAAATTTCGTTCAAAAAGGATGATTGGTGAGTAAAAATATTGGAAATGGATTAACGTGAGAGCCGCGTCTATCCGGGCAACAGCGAACGGAAGAATGACACGCAAACGTAGAGGAAAAAAAACATCTAGAAAGTGGTGTTGGTGAATATGAGCGGCAGAAAAATTAATGAAATCTCCAAGCAATCGTATTGAACCGATCGAGCGTAACAGGCTGGATGCCCTGGGAAAATAGGAATGCGGGGATGAAGATTTGTACTCGTACGTGTGCAAGTATGATATTGTGTGAGTAAGAAACTACAAGGGAAAGGGAGATGAGGATGAAAAGAGAATGGGATCGACGGGCTGTGGTGGTCGAGCCCCGATAACTCGATAATCGCCTCGCAAGCAATCCGCTCTTCGCGAGAAAAGCTTCAATAAAGACAGAGAAAAGAAGCGAGAGGCGGAATAGGGCATGAGGGGGTGCGAATTCTCACTCGCACTCTCGTGGCCATTCCCTATTTATCACCTCGAAGCGGCGTGCTAACACACGTCGGGGGTTAGTTTGTTCTTATGTGTACGAGCGTGAGAGAGAAAGAGAGAGACAGGCAGAGAGAGAGAGAGAGAGAGGAAAAGAGAAATGTGCATGTCCTCTCGATGGCGCTGCTGCAGCAGCATCCAAAGGTGCTGATTCGTGGTAAAACGAGAGTACTTTCTTTTTTTTCTCTCTCTTTTTCTAACAATTTGTGAGTGTAAGAAACCGAGTGAAGAGAACTTGGCGAGATCGTGAGAAAGAAATGTGCCGAGTGTGCGCCAATTCGTAATCTATATATGCCTGCGCTTGTCACGTATTTGCAAGGACGATGGAAAGCACTTTAAATTCGACAGTAAGGTTAAGCAGAGCAGAGGGCGCACGTTGACCTTCTGGCTATGCGATGTATACTTTCCGTGGGTTCCAATGAAACCCTCGCTCTTGCCAGCACAGGGCACATGGTTGGAAGGAAAATTGCTGTCAGTTCGATGATTTCAATTTTTGAGAGGAAATATGTATATTTTTTCAACTTTTCCATGACGTCTCTCAATATTTATCGACACACGTCGATGGTGTTTGGAAAAAATACAATAAGTCGTACGAAGTTTCCAAATGTTTTCTTCACGTTTCTTCCAAAAGACAAAGATAGATATTACAAGACTTTTCTCCGAACGAAATATGGCAGTCTTCATATATTTTAATGATAACGTTCCCTCGCCTTTTCCTGCGAACGAGAATTCCTGTGATTCTCTTTGCGGTAGAGATAAAGCGGCGCAACGTTTCGAACAATTACGTCGAGAATTGTTCATGCGTGCAAGACAAGCAGGTCTTTGTGAAATTGGCAAAACTAATGAGGTGACCAAATAAGAAGAAAATGTTGATGGTTGAGCCATCAACATCTTGTAATGTGCGTGACCCTTCTTTCATCATCAACGTTTCAAATGGAAAGGATATAGCGAGAAAGTACGGTGAAGAGACAATACGAAATAAGGGATGAGCCTAAACGAGGGTGAATTAACGACTTTAGTGGAAATTTGAATATCTATATTTCATATTCTAATCAAGAAAATCAGAGGAACAATTGCTGGGGATTGAAGTACTCATAAAATGCCACGAACAAATTGAATCATCCTATTAATTATTCATTAACGTGATTATTGTTGAAGCCTTGAATTCACTCAGAAAAACTCATGCAAGTATTTCCAACGCTTCGAACCCGTCAGATACTTGACATCGCGTTGGGTAAACGATCGTTACGGCCTACACAACGCTGGGCCCGAATAACATGAACCAATTTATTCATGTTTATGTTTAGCTTTACGCTCAGACTGAGAAAATCGTAGGCATGCGGATGAAACGGCTGCTGGGGTAAAAAATATATGTAACTTTAATAAATTTGACCAAGTTACATTTTTGTATCTGCCACTTCTTTTATGAGAGAAAACAATTACAAGTAACCAGGTATGAAACTATTCATTTGAAATGTGCACGAATCAAATCATCTCGTAATAATCATTCATGGTCAGCAATCGACAATCGAACCTGAACGAGTTCTGCATCCCAGTTAGCATTGGGCCAGCGTTGAAAGACAACGTTTTGGGCGCAATGTTCAACAAATTCTGGGTGAGAAGTTACTTTTTCCAGGAACCCATAAATATCCATTTATTGTTAAGCTAAACTGTATCGAAACAATATGCTCTTCGGATTTTTTTTTTACTAAAAAATTAGGAATTTATTCGTTCAAGGGTTAAAAACTCGTTTGTCTGCTTTTTAAAAAAGCAATCTGCCGGCTTCCGAATTCTATATCGTCAGCTAGACGGGTCTAAGCCAACAAACTTCTCTGAAACACATACACACGCACACAAGATCTTCAGAGCGGAGAATGATCGACAAGCTCGCTCGTTTCAGTGTTATAATATTGTTTGTCTTGGCAAACGGTAATGCGCGACGTGGTTCCCCAAAGTCTAGCTTTGTACGATAATCTGACTCAGACGATGGTGGTTTTGTCAGGGCGGCGAAAAGGGCCATTCGATGCGAAAGTGGTAAATTTCTCAGTGAGAAGTTACGCGAGTCCACGTTGCACAATCAGCTCAACTGCATCGTATATGCAGTAGACTTTACTTAATCCAACATATATTTACAGACTCTCTCGTGTGGGTACGAAACCCCGATCTTATTACGATTTTCTCGGTAGAAGCAATACTCCAGATCTTTTCAAGATCCTTTCTGTAGGAGGTATACCAATTTTACGCTTTCCAAGTTAAACGATTTTATTTTCCTGTTGCAAGATCCCCGTAAACGTGACTAATGGTATCGTTCCCTTTCCTTCCCTCCTCTCTTCTCTGTATTCATGTATCTCTTTTCTTTTTCTTTGTTTCCATTTTCTTATGCGCCGACGTGCAACGTTTTCGTGGGTACCACCTGCCGGTGAAGGTTGGTTCTTCTATGGACTCACGCACGTCCGAAAGTGAGTGCATTCGTGTAAATCCAAAATACTTGATTTAGAAGACCGTAAACAAAAAAAAACTCAAAGGAAGTGAGAAAGAACTATTTAACTTCAGAAGGGCAGACTTGGTTACTATGTAAATTCGTTCGATTGGTGTTTACGCGAACTGAAGAGACGAGGACGGACAAAAGTTAAGATGGAAAACAGTTCGACACAAAGAGAGAAAAACAGAGTACATTTTCCCGTAGATTTTCTCCAGACACAAGTGAAAAAGCGTAGACAATAGTTGAACACTTTAAGATAAGTGTTTGCCGAAGATATTTTCGAAAGTACTGAAGGATCGAACGATTCGAAGATGTAGAGCACATGCATTACCGACCGACAATTGTTTACTGTACAAAATTATTTTTATAAAACGTAACGTAATTATTTTTAAAAAACCGTAATGACGGAAAGTAATCAGAGACTTTAAAAATCCGAAAATGTCTTCCGGAATAGCGATGAATATTTTTTACGATCGAGAGTTTTGAAAAGAGACCATTAGGGATAAACTTAGTTATACGAAGAAAAACAAAGTATCTAATAGAATTTCATACCACAGAAAGACCTTAATTCTTGCAGGTATATACAAACATACAACGTGTGTGTAAAGCACTTTGCTAAAAATACCTGCTTGCAACCGCAACCGCCAGTTGTGTGTCTTTAATTAAACTATGGTTAATAGTACAGTTTGTTGCAGTTGGTACTTGAAGGCCTCAAGACTTCTGCTTTTCTATGTCGTTTTCTTTCCTGCGGTCATAATAGTTGCGTCATCGTCCAAATATAAATAAAAGGTAAATGTTGCCCGCGTTGAATTTAGTTAGTATGTTTGATCAAATAAGTTAGCAAACGTTGTGATAAAAGTTCGAGTGTGCAGCATAAACGCTCCAGGTTATTAGTTCATTCAGCCTAAGTGTCAGTTATCTACTCTAATTTGCTTGTACTTGCGGCACATTATTTTGCATCTACGAGACTCTTTTCATACCCTCAACTCTGTTCACACGGATATCCAGGCTTTTCTACTTATAAAATTAATCGATGTTCTCAGTGGTATGTAGTTTAAGAAACCTGAATTCGAAAGCTAGAGCAAAGCTGAGGATGAAATAAAATAAAATTTTATATTTATGAGCGATCAGTAAGCTCGTGACCAGTACAGAGTGTACGTTGAGAAATACTGTGCAAAACAACAGCATTGAGTATGCACCGTGATCCAGTCCACGTTGTAAATATTTCGCAAGATCTTTTGGATTACTGTAATTTGTGAATGAAAAGATAAATTATTGTTGGGGAATGGAGAGCTGCAGAGCAACATTGTAAGCGAAGTTAGAATGTTTTATTTAATTGTCTTACCGAAGAAGCAAGCGGCATATTTCTATTTTGCATTGTAATCTCATTGTAATCCCTGGCACATGGACAATTTTTTCAAATACAATGGATTGTGACTATAGAAGGAAATAAATCGATATATCAGTGAAGCATAAATTTAATACGTATGATATTTTGCACCCTATGATCAATATTGACTGTTTGCACAGACAAACATCGTTCATAGAAACAGATGAAATGCATATACCGATATTCGTGGTTCACCGTACTTACCAACGTTGCTCAAATGAAACTCTATGCGTTACGTTGGCTTTCATGGATACACATTTGCTATTTTCCTCATGTGGAACAGGCAGTATAACCACGAAATATTCAGCCACGATACATGGTGTATGATACACGGTTAATATTTCAGAAACTACAAGTTCAGCGCTTCTACATGTTTATACTCTTTGCTTGCAATATACCACAAGCCCTGAGAAATCTCTTCGGTGAATGGTTAAATTCAACGAGGCGTGAGATACGCTAATATGAGGACTAGAAAGCTTTGATGTTTAGCATTTGGCACAGGGCCCATATGCATTTTGCTGTATAGCATCTGCAGCATGTGATTAATGGGAGTACGTACGTGCAAGGCAAACTATTTTTCGTGATACTAGGATTTCATTTCATTAATTCGATTGATCTGCAAGCTCCTTCGGTTTACGTTGGATTAAAGTGCAAAAATCTTTTCATTCATCGATGAAGAGCTAGCGAGCTAGGGAGAAATTTGAAAAGGAAATCGATTTTTTTTTTTTTTTCCAATCATAATAAATGAGAATTTTTTTTGATTATTTCGATTCCATGTCAGAGTCCCAAGCTTCACGTCAAGTTCAAGCGAACCGGCTTCACTTTTTTTTTCATTACTGTAAATGACCCATTTTTGATATAATAATAATTCTCGGAGTCTGGATGCGATTAGTACAATGCAATTGTAATATCGGTATCGATTTAAAATATCGTTACCATCGTGTAATCGTGAGTTGTCAGAAAATGAGATCATGTCTGAACAAGGGCCACGTCTATCTGTTACGTTAAATATCGACCAAGCATTGATACCATTGTTGCGTCTGGCTCGTAGTGCACGTCCTGTAATAAATTTACGTTCGAATAAACACGATGCAGAGCTCTTTCGCATAATATCGGCGGAGAATGAGGGAGACAGAACGAGAGCTTCGTGTTTGTACAGTTATACCAATAAACGATTTGTGCAGTTTCGTGCTCGAACGTGACTCAAGTTACTTATAGTAATGTTACGATACTCTGTATCGAACACGAGGTAGAGCACCTGGCTAAGTTATGCGGGAAAGGGACGAGTTACAGGAACGATGTATAGCATCCAGATCCCACATAGACTATCCCCCTTCCCTTATTTCTCCATACATTTGCAGCAACTATTAATACATATATTTTTCGTGCACGAGGCAAAACAAGTAAAGGCAAATTCAATACTCTTTGTACATTGCCAAAAAAAAATCTTTTCTAACCCCCACAAGAAGTCATTTTTCATATGAAGTTATAAAGTTTATAATAAAACGTGTAGCGGAAAAAATGGTGAAAATATAGTTCTGCTATCGGTGTCAACTGAACCAGAACGTGGGGTTAACTATTTTGTATGATTGTTCCAGCAAGCAGACGCTTTTCGTCTCATTGGAAACAAATGTGAAGTCATGAGATCCGAACGATTCATAAGATGCTACGGTTTCGATCACTGGGATACGTTTTTTTTTTTTTCAAACTTTCGATTTCTGCAAAATTGATCAGAGCGCTAATGAAAAAGTGTTAAAATCATTTTATATTCTTCTGGTAGTTCAACCGGCTAAGTATCGTACATAGCATTTGGGAGTACGAGCCGCAAAGGCGAGCTCGGTACTTATTTTTTTCGCGAGACCACAAGTGTCTTGATTGAAGTGGAACATCGTACGATGTTGAAAAGCATACACTTAGCCGATGTTCAAAAGGATGTGGGGCGATATCCGTCGGGGCCTCGACCACTTCATAACGGTGGTTGAATGAAGTGGACGGGAACCCGCATTATCTACAACGGGCATACAACGTGAGCTCTCTGTGACTTCTCGCCACGAGCACGAAGTCGTAACGAGGGCGTCATCGACGAGCGAACACGAATCGAGTTGGACAGCCGTTACGAACTTGGTGTGGATGACTATGGTTGCACTCATTGGATTCCACCGCACGAATGGGAGGGATGGATTGCGACCTTAGCGTCGAGCACTGCTCCCTCTCACTATTATTCTTATTACTGTATGTGTTACCAACGATATTATTTTTTGCTATTACGGACACTATTTCAATGCGACAATAAAAAGAGAAAAAAAAAAATTACCAACAAAAAATTCGCATCACGAATGCAATGGCGAGTGGCTCGCGAGGCGGTGGGATTTGCCAGTCTACGAGGATATTTCTTTCTCCAATAAAATATTTTCTCTGGATATATAATTTTCGGTTTCACGTAACTCGAAGCGACATTAGGAGTCGTAAATTTGAAAAAATCTCAAAATGGCATGGTTGCGCCTTTGCTTTATGTTTCATTTGATCTTTTCTTGTGTTTGAATGGGAATGAAATATAGCACAGAAAAAGAAAGAGTAAGAGATAGATCAAGAGACAAGACTTTTTTGGTTTCCAGACTCACTATGTTGGCATTATTCAGTCCCTTCGACGTAAATTTTGTATCTTTATTGGTCAAGGCGCCGAAAATAACATATTTCTATTTTCGCATGTCAGCTTTCGATTTCGCAAAGTGCAAAACTCTTCGGAAAAGTATGCTGCCACATTCATCAGTTGAAGAAAAATAGAATGTCTACAAAGCAGTCGAAACATTGCATGCTCTCCCTCCTTGATTTTTTCCGATTTTCGTTTTCCTTAACTTTCTCGTGCCTTATAATCGATCGCATGAGTGAGACAAGTATGTCGTAATATGCCAGAGAATCCTGAGTTGATAAAAAGAGTTTGGCTACTGATGGTGTTGCTCACCATTGCGAACCGTTGGTGCCTGATGGAAAGCGTCGATTAGACCTAAACCAACGGTTACCCTTGAGACTGTGGCATTGGGCTGTTACGCAATTAATCGAAAATCACGGACCGATGTTATCGAGGGGAACGTTTTGTACTCGTATAGGTAGCGAAGCCAGTGAAACCTTTGTGGTTCTATTGAGAACCCTGACATCTGATAAACGACTTCACTTAAAATTCGAAGCTTCCCACCTTTTCCTGTGGGCTCTTCCTCTGATTCATATTCACGCTGAATTTAGCTCGTCTTGCTCAATTAGTGATACGAATAATTGTCTTGGTACCCAAAATAAATTGTTTCAAGGAAACCCATAGAAGAATGAACATGGACAGTTTTATATTAATCCTTGCTTTTAATTACTTTCCCCTACAATTGTGCTGATATTACTGATCCAAAGAAAAAAAAAAAGATACATGTCACAAAAAGGAAATTGTTTTTGTTGCTTGAAGTACGAAATATATTGGTTAATAAAGTTTATTGCGGAGCACCTCGGCGACTCTAGAGACTTTCTTGGTGATGACCAAGCAAGTAAAATCATAGTAATCAGACAATCACAGATTCATAAGGCATCGGTACTCAATATAACGTTTCATTGCTTTAATATAATTAGCACAGATTTCATAATTGTACGAATGTCTTGTGAATTGAGAAGGAAAAACCGCGTCTGCCGCATTGCAATTGTGTTTTCCAATTTTTACAAATGCATTTATTCCTAATTACTAACTCTTTCGCACATCTCTCTATATTACTGAACATTCGAACCTCTGTCCCAATAAGAAATACATTTTCGTATCAAGCGAGTGAAGAGTACAAGAGACATCGTGGAGCAACTGGTTCACTACTTGACACCAGCGTCGCTCGCGGGTTACATCATGGTAAATGGAACTTTCGTAGCGAACAAGAAGTCACAAGATCAGCTCAGCATCGCCCAGTATAGCTGACCAGATCGAGCGATGAACAGGTATATATAAAGTGTGTCGGAGCGACTTATTACCGAGAATTCGATTTACCTTACAAATGACATCGACAGGTTGTCTCCTCGTTGGATTCTTGATTCTCTTTTCGCCCGGGAGGCGCATCGAGCAGTATCTCAGAGTGAAATCGATGTCGATACATCAATGCTATCGAAAAAAGATAGATAATAAGCGTCGAGGAGAGCTCGCAGCGGCGTCTCATTCGCATGGATATGCTTTTATGTATATTGAACCGGGAGTTAAGTTTGCGCACTGCTCTGAGATCTCCGATATCCCGCGAGAGTGTAAGGGCAATCGCACGCTCACTGGATTCGCGGGGCTTGTTGCTTTCTTCGTTGTACCGATCGGTTTCTTGCCACGTCCAGTGAACCCCTTGATAATTAACGCTGCTTCCCATCTGGCAGCTTAATAGCCATACAAGACGGCGGTGTTCGACGGTTAGGCACTGCTGGGAATTCACATTGGATATTTCATGCTATATTTTATATATACATACACAACATGTATATATACGTATTTTCTCGTATATATAAGAGTTCGACGATCGACGGTATGCTACCGCGCGCGCGCTTATTCCGTAATATAATTTCTGAGCACCCTTTCGCAATAGTTCATCGTCGGCAAACGGCAGTGTGGGCTAATAAGGTACACTTCCGGCAAGCTCTGCAGCAATTCTCCGCAGTTATATATTTTCTTGCTGTTTATGTTACACTATCGTTTTCTCTATCAGGAATATTGAAGAAACGTTGCGGAGTGTGAGACTCTGAAACTGCGAATGATCGCTAATCCTCATTCTTACTCATTTATCATACTCACCGGAAATTAATCGTGATATTGATTCGGCGTACGTAATAAAAGTATTTCCTTCAGCGCATAAAACGGAATGGCAGCTTCTGAGTTTCAGCGTACAATGTTTTTGCGTGAAATACGATTTACGATTAAGTTTTTATGGCAGCCTATACATGATCAATTATCAAATGACACATTAACGAGAACATATTTTGACGGCAAGCATAAAAAACTGAAGGTGAAAAAATAAATATAACGATAATATGTGTTCCATGAATGCGCAACGATCAACTCAATGTTGGTCTCGTCGAGACACGAGTGTTTACGATGCGAAAAGACGGTGGACGTGCACACGAAGTCGTGGGTTTACGAATTGGAGAGCACATATATGTTGTCCCCGAGCGCACGCTGAGGGCACGCAGATGGGGGTCGTCTTCGACGAGAGTTTATAACCGTTGGACATTTGTGGTGCTGGGCTCCACGCGGAAATCACTTATGTGGTGGTCAATGCTCGTGCTCTTCTGTATGTGTACCGAGGGAAGGAGACTATGTAATTGTGGTAACCATATACTATATGGCAATGAGCGGCGAACGACAACTCAAAAGGGTGCCCTGTCTGCTGCATTCAAAGAGAACGAGAGAGACAGTTTCTTTCGTCGTCATGGTCGCCGCGAGAAGACGGACGCCGGTCACCTAACGGGAGGACAACCTCGGCGGTCTCCCTAGAGTGTAGCTCACTTGGCCTGCCGAACCACTCGCACCACTACGAGATTCAGGCCAAACGTTCGTATAAACGCCAGTTAAATAAACGAGGAAAGAAAGTACCAGAGTTGAAGAAAGAATGAGATCAAGAAGTCTGCTTCATGTGCAGTCGGATGAAAAACCATCATTCATCATGTGCGTATTATGAGTGAAGTGAACGGCGCCACGATCTTTGTCGCGTCTGTTGTATCAATTTCAAATGCAGACCGTGGCCTAATGGCGCTTGTGGAAATAAACGGATGTATGAGATGTTGATAATTTCATGTTGAAATAGTTTCATGATGTTTTATATGTGTCGACGTATGCTCTAGTAACTACAAACCTTATGTTTATGCAGCATGCTCAGCTGTTAGGGATCTCATGTAGTGGAATAAAATAAGGCTATAATCTCGGTATTAGTTTTGAAAAAAATCATAATCATCAGCAAGAAATTTCAAATTTTCAGTTATTTAGTCTTAAGTATATACAACATACTTGTAAAAAGGTTGTTGATTGATGCGTGAATAAATCAATCTTTTTTCTTTGAAATTCGATTTGTACCGCTGGAAGTTTTTGCCATTGCGCTCAATCGCGATTACAGTCTCTCCATTAAAGGAGCAGCAGCGAGAATGAATGCCCGGTCGATAAGAGACTCCCTTTTCGCTTGTTCGTTCAGAAGCCCTATAGCACCTACTCTAATGGGATGCCGGGACCCTCTCACATTTTTTCGTCGTCGTGTACTTTTTTCAATCTCGGTATATTCACGTTCATTTAATCCAGGATCGATTGCTCAATCGGCACTGGCGTTCGCGAACGCTTTAATTGCACTGTGTATCCAGACGCGCCTCGAGTTCAGGGATAGACAAAGACGAGAAAGAGCGGGGTAAGAAAACTAAGAGCAGGTACAAGGATTATAGGCCGATGGTTTTCTCTGTTATAAGGCAGGCAAGAAAAAAATCACCTCGCTCCGCCTCTGTGCGAGGAGTCGATCGTTTCGATAATTCATCCAGAGCACGTGTTTACTATTGCGCTCCATTGCGGATCAGTGTAAGCAGAATGAATGTTGCCAACTTGGTAAATATTGATAAAAAAAAGAGCGCTATCAGAAAAAAAACGGGCAGCGAGCGTGTATTAAGAAGAATGTGCCTGAATGTATCTTACACTGGATGTTAGCTCTTTTCGAAGGGTCAACACTTATACGTATGTGGATTTGGGGATTCGTACATGGAAATATCGGAACCCATGCAGGTTGCCATTCGCCATCAGGAATAGCCATTACCAACGACTCCTTCGCATCTGGCACTAGCTATCGTATCCATCATGCTCGATCATGGTTATGGGGGTCAGTCGTGATAAAGCATATATCTCGACGGATATACCATAGGTAAAGTAGTATTGTGTGCTCGTTTAAAGTTGAGCTTTCACAGTCCCTTGACAAGTCGATTACTCATTTGATCCGCGATAAAAAGACTTTCAGAGCGAAAGAGACAATCTTTGAACAAGGCACGCATCTGAGGACTCCTATTTATATACGTTCATTGCAGAGGGGTAAATATGAAAAGAAATGAAAAGGAAGAAAAAGCGACGAGATATTATTTATACAGGCTGGAGCTGAGTGCCGGACAAGTTTAGCATGAAAAATGTTCGTGTCTTATGGGCTCCTTCGTAGGATAAAGAGTATCTTCTATCGGTCACAAATACAGATATAGATGCTTATAGAAATAGCATAGAGCATCAAGCCAACGCGTATACATACGCTATGCTGAACGTGGCATTTATCTTGGTCTAAAGTTTTCATCCGATATTATGCCCAAGGGTTCTGAAGTGTGGCACTCTCCAAGTCCTGTTATGCTATCATCAGCGTTCTCCTGTCACTGGCAGTACCATTTTTTTCATTCTCAGGAGGCTTCTCCGCTCGCTGACTTCCGCAAGAACTCTCGAGATCATAAATAGCAATTTCGTGAAAGCTCACGACCTCCGAAGCTTTGACTTCGTTAATTGAGCTCTGCTGACATCGTCTGGCTAAAATCACAGCAGTTACGGGACCCGGAAATATGTGTATACTCGGATTATGTATAGACCGGATTATGTATGTGTTGTTGGTATCACGTGCGGGTGCGAAAAAAGCTGCCTAAGGGATTTAAAATATATAGAAAAATGATACGGGCATGCAGAAATTTACGGTTGTCATACCCATGGCAGTCAAAATGTAATACATTTGATAAACATTACAAATTTTCGAGAATAAGTTATTTTAGTCTCTGTCTATATTACTTACTCGTATTCACTGTACCGAATTCAAATTTTTTTAGATACAAGCCGGATTGGAAACCTATTTCAGTGAAAGTCATTTTTAGGACAGTTCTGTCTAAGCTGTGCAAATAAAGGTCACTCGTTGACACAAAGTATATAGCTCGAAATAATTTTCCTTTCAATTCCTTCACTCACTGCACAATCATGAATATAGACTTCACTTTCATTAAGCGAAAGATCCCACGTGCTTGTTCGTTTGGTCTCACATTATGCTCTCGGACGACCGTAAAACAGGCCAACCTAGATTACAGTTTTCCGTCTTTCACGACGAAGGTGTGTATCTTTTGCTACAGCAGAGCAATTTCGGGCACCACGGAAACTAGAGCCGCATGAGCTACATCAGTGTATATAGCCAAGTACCACTTCTGAACGACCTGAGCGGAAAAATGTGATGAGCCCTGCTAAAAGCTTCTGCGCGTTCAGAGTGGAGTTTACGACCACTTCGAGCCAAGTGTGTGCCTACGTGGATACATTCTGGGCCGCAGGGTTCAAGCTTTCATGCTTCAACGTCAAGAGAGGCAGGTGTACGATCTTAGTTTGTATTTTTATTATTACAAAACTCTAAAATTCAATGAGCTAGCTCTCTAGTGTTTTCTTCGACTATTACTGTATGATACTCCGCCGATGCAATTAATGAATTTGGGTCTGCAACATTAATGACGCAGTGAACCGTTGATTTTCTAGTGCTAATTAAAAAATTGTACGATCAATACCACTCATGTTTGTCAGTTGAAGCTGTTTAAATATTTTGGCAAGCAACGGCATGAATCTTGAATTCATTCGGCCAATTATCCAGAGTCTACTTAAAGCATGACCCTTGACTCCGAGAATCAACACTGAACGAGCCCGCTGGATCATTTCTTTTTTTTTTTTTTTTTTCAGCCGAAAACTCTTTCGCATAACGAAGTACGCTTGTTATTCATGGCAGGGTAGAATTGTGGTGCAGTTTAATTTGCATTTATATTGTATTAATTTAGAAACCACGGGAGCTGCTTTCACTGGTATTTCGCACTGCTAGGAATCGGAGGGAAATACTGTAAACAGGAGGGAGACAGTCGTAACGAAAAAATAACAAGGAAGTAGTTTTATTTCGTTCGCTTCAATTTTCCAAATTGCCTACGTTGAAAGCCGCGTTGAGAAAGTGGGTAGTAAAAGTTGAGACCTTATGAACTTACTGGTCATATAGGAAGGATTTGTGCACATCAGTGACGAGCGACTACCCGTTTTTCATAATACATTGACTCCATAGCTCAAGAATGACCATGACTAACTGAGTGAGCATTGGCGTAATGATATCCAGTTAAAGAAGTTGCGATGCTTCTCCGTGATAATGAGCTCCCGCGAAAGGTCCGTCATCATGTGATCTTTTATGATCTCATTCACAGACATTTTTTCAAAAGCTGTTGACGTGAATCCAGCGACGGGTAATTAGAGCGATATCCTTGCTACGTATTTAAATTCTTATCTATTATTAGAATAATTTTTTCAGAACTAATCTCAACTTCAAATCCAGTCTACTTTACGAATCCATTTTTGACTCTAGATTGGGCGTGAAGATAGTGGAATACAACCTCCTCCTATACGAACTATTTTCCAATGTAATAATTCGCTCTTGCATGTGTTTACGAGGTCGGATGTATTGGGTTCCTACGGAAACTGTGAATTATCGGTACAACATGGTGGAGAACGTAATTTCCTCGCGTTATTGCGAGACCTTCTCTGACTCTCTCGTCATCGTCGCCCTTACGGGCGGGTCTCATCCCGTGGGCGCCCTCTCTTAACGGCTTACTGGGGGATGTAGATACACGCCGGAAATGCGCTACGCTACGAGCTAACGATGGATGCTGGTGCGAGGCACGATGGGTACAGAGAGGGTCGTCTTATCGTTAACCCTTGAGAATCCACCGCTGCAATTAGTCGAGTACGCGCCGCTCAGAGCGTTCAACGACGTGGTTCCTACAGTAAGAGCTCACTGGGGTGACTTAATAGCGGTAGGGCTGTCTCCGGTATAGATCTAAACCACACAAGAGAATACAGCCATCAAAGCAAAGCAATGCAATGGAACTATGCATATGCAGTAACCCTGAACAGGAAGTCTCACTAACTCTTCCAATTCCTCGGAATCGATTCAAGTATTTTTATTAGTTCTAAGCACAAGCAAGCATGGAACTTGGTATAGCAACTTTGATTAGCTCTCGTGCAATCTGTCGTTTATAATGGAATAGGAATAAAATCAGCGTCTGGATATGATGTGTCATTGGTTCTTATTGAAATATATAATACAATAGTAGAGAAAAGAAACTATTTAAATCGAACAGATCCCGTCCTTGGAGGGGAGTACATATACATCGAAAATGATGCACTATCCAAAGCAGGTCGGGGTGGAGCGGGTATTTAAGGAAAAATAGTATTTCTTGATTATTTTCTGGTCTTCTTGACCGGTCTTGGCTCTACTTCGAATTTGATATCTTCCTCCAGGTGCACGAATCGGACTGTCGGCAAAATCATAACACTTCCCATGAATCTGTCGGGTGACAATTTCGTATAAACAGGTTTTGTCAGCGTGATATTGAATCTCTAAGACTTCGGAGGATGTTCTACGAAGCACATTCAACCGGAAATGTGAGTGTGCGACAGTGCACGATCTCGAAACAGGCGCAAATGAGAAGCGTCATCATCAGTTAAATACAAAGAGGCGAGAACCCGTCCCATAGAATTCTCTCTTCGAAAGTGTACGTAGTATGTGGCACGCGCGCATAGAGACGTCACAGTCCCTCCGGTGAATATAAGGCTCTCTCGTTGTAAGAACACGAAGGATTCTCGTATACGAGCTGGCGGTACAACGGATGCCAAGCCATGAGTATATACATATAAGAAATCACCTCCTTGTGAATCTTACTAGGGAACGTCAAGGTAAAAGAGAGTCCATGTACTGATCGTATACCTTCAATGTGGTCCCGGGGCGACTCAACACTGGCGAGTGAACGTACTATGCACGCTCGGGGAGCCGCGTGTGTGGGAGGTAATTACGCGGAACTGACGAGATCTTCATCGGGCCACCCTTTCCTTCTTCTATCCTGGGCTCATTATCCATTCAGAATCTACCTGCGATCTTGTCACCCCGCCTAGCAGGAACATGACTGCTACCTCGACGGTGCTCGTGTTGTCCGCCCCAAGATATCGTCGGCTTTCTATTTTTATCGATATATGTCTATATAATATGCATATGTACATTAGCTATTAGCCGCGGTCGACTGTGGATGTTACCTGTAGGTTCTCCTCAGATCCCAAGGCGATGTTCTGCACTTTAAACATACCGCAACAGTGTTGGACATTTTTATAACGTCGATGAGTTATTCCATTAGCCTATTAGCTGTATACAGCATCAGTTATTATAGGAACTTTTCCCCCACGATTGAGGCTGATTGTTATGAAAGTTTAAATTTTATGCCAAAGTTATGCGATCCATAAATCCACCCATTATGGTAAAAAAAATTTTGGGGTGCTAATTACATTAAAGAGAGATTCTCTGAGCGATTAAACTATAAGACGATCTGGGGTATTAAATATATTTGGATTTATGGTTTCCTTCCTTTTTTTCATAACTGGATCAATCATGTTAATAGACCGTAACAATGTTTTATTACGGATGCTATCTGTATAGGCAATAATTGAAGACCATTCGCGCTATAAAGTAATATATACATATATATATATATCACGCGCTTCAACGAGCACCCGTTGCAGAGTGGTTTCTTCGTTCCTGCATCCCTTTCGTTTCGCGACGGGAGCCCGCAGACTGTTATGTGTACACATTTGCGCTGAAGAGTTGGGTACGCGAGCACAGGAAGGAACGGCGACGAGCGTGTATCTTATG
>JACEOJ010000111.1:1327012-1422169 GCA_013761285.1 Campoletis sonorensis
AATTCAATTAAGTTTTCACAGTGGTCGGAGTTTTATTTTACTTCCAATACAGAAAGTACTAGTTGGTGAACAGACGAAAGAAATATAAGTGTATCCACGTAGTGATGGCAACTTGGGAATCAGAGACAATTTTACCACTCGAATTTCCTACTGGCGCCGTTTTTCGCGCCGAGCAGTAAAACCCGGTAAAACCGTTCGAGGTTGGGGTTATATAACACCCTCCGAGCTCCCCCCAAGGCTACCCGTCACCGTTATATAACTGGAAACCCCACGGAGAACCACCACCGCGTATAAGGAAAGCACTGCCAGAGGCCTCACGCGCATTATCCTATCCCAAAGTTTTCCTTCCTCTCCCTCATCTCACCTCGGTACTTTCGCGCCCGGGACGAATTTTATGTTCCTCGGAGCAGAAAGTTTTTCAGCCTCTTTCGAGACTCGTTTTTTTCTTCTTTCTTATCCTCGTACATCAAGAGGCATACTTTTCTATGCGCTATGTAACGAAAAGTAAACCCGAGACTTTTATACATACAAAAGGGCGTGCTTGAGATTCAATACATCGAGCAGCTATCGTCATGACTACTTCCCACATACAGCCTCCTCTTCTAGTGGACCAGTTACATAATTTATAACCAAGACGAACGAATTATTTGCTCGGGCACGTTTACTAATACTGTATCCATGTATTCATGTATGTAAGTGTCTGTGTGTGTGTGTTTTTGTCTATATATACATTCTACCAACCCAACCCTGTCTTACTGCGGAAATTCTATTAAAGTGTCGCTACTCTCGGCAAGTCTTTCTCCACCTTGAGTGTGTTTGCCTGAACAAACGACTCGAACTTCGCCGAAACTGCTGATTCTTATAACGGAGACTATATACATACATATTTATATCAATGCATTTAAACTACCGAGTAATAAGAGGTCCACGCCGTAACGCAAATTTAAAAAACTCTTCTTTTTATTGTACTCCGATGGGCTATTTCCACGAAGTTGTTTTCTCATTGATAATTAAATTGAAAGTTACGAGTAGTCCGTCCACTGCTGCGAGTTACCGTATATACCTTTGTATAAACAGTTTTTAGTACTTCACTACAATATCTTTACTCGTTTAGAAATTAATAACAGGGGAATGGAGGGAATTTCGAGACTGCTCGATTCCCTGCGGTATTCTGATATCTCAACATTTATGCAGAGACTCCAAACTTCTAACACGTCATTGCACATTATTAATGTATGATCAGGATTGGCAGTTTCTTTTGAAAAACCGAGAAGTTTAAATTTTACCGCAGTTTTTTAGTGAACGTCTGCGTTTGTTCTGCGATATCATCAAACTAGAAAACTGGTGGTTCCGATGATTTGTCATTAGAAGTTTCAACTTCTTCGGGATGGATGGCGATTGCAATCCAAAATCTTGAGCTAACTGTTTTCCGAATTTGCACTTTCTTAATAGAATGCAAAAAAAAAAAAAAAAATTCCGTTTGGCACCAGAATGAATTAAATTATGAATAAAAGCTATTAACAATTGAAACGTCTTGTCGAGCATGGGGAAATGAGAACCAAATGTAAATAAAAATATTTGCATGCAACTGGGATGCAGCCAGAAATTTAAGCCAGCATCCTACTTGAAGGAGGTGTTCTGAATGTATCCAGAAAACGGTATGCAACGTTACCGCAGGGGGAATCGTGAGTCTAGTCTACGTAACGCCGAAGACTGAAATGTGCTTTTATTTCTTACGGGTCTGCCACGCATCCTGGATTACCGGGTCAGCGTTACTTCTACGAAATAATCATCATCCTCTAATGCTTCCGTGAGTTCGCTACATGTGTATTTTTACACAAACGTAACATATAGAGATAGAGGTACGTCTGGCAGTGGCTTCGTAGCCTATTTATCAAAAGCATAGAACAATTTTGAAAGATGAATGCGAAAAAATTCATTTGGCAGGGAAGAGAAAGTATGAAGTCAGGCTCATAAAGAAAAGGAACCATAAGTATATTCACGGAGGCAAACAGCTCCAAAGATTTAGTTATCCTTTTGATTTCTGATTTATTCGCCATTAATTTTTTTTTTTTGTAATAGCGAATGATCATCGTTTTCAGGATGTACAGTTTTTGTATAGAATTTTTTGTTCTTCACTTGATTTTGGTACATTGTGTCCGTATTGCTCGTAGTTTATATCGATCAGACTTGCTTTATTGGCCTTTAGCGAGCCCGGGCCATATTGTCAAATGACCGTAGATCATGTCGTCGTTTTCTTTCGCAATACTCGGTGTTTTATATATACTGAGAGTCACTAGAGCTCAGCAACGCACAATGCATCGCTTGGCAACCGTTAAATTCAAATCAGTTGTGATACATAATAGGAGGGACGCCCGAGTGCTCGGTGGTATGCTCTAACTAGGATGGATGCGTGTAGATGCCTCATTGTAACGTGGGGCACATGTAATAGCAGGGAGAGAAGAAGAAGAAGAAGAAGAAGTATGCATATCTTAACATGAGAAAGAGAAAGAGAGAAAGAGAGAGAGAGAGAGAGAGAGAAAGAGGGAGAGGCAATACTCCATAAGGATAAGGACGCGGATCGCTCTGGGGCAATCGAAACGGCGTGACTCCGAATCAGAATGCAACGAAGAAGAATAAAACGAGCATTAAGAGAAGAAGCAAAGACCATGAAACGGGTATGAGAAAAAAATGACCAAACGAGCGTTATATGTGTTAGACTGTGGACCACGAAGAATGAGGAAAGAGATATGTATGAGGAGACGCGTGGGCGAGGAGAGTCACGACTTGTGTACCGCGTAAGAGACGTGTATACTTGAAGAAGACAACTCAAAAAAACCTCTCTTCAACTTCGTTATACTTTGCTCTTCGTCTACAGACATAGCGGTGCATTTTGTAAAGATTCACATCACTGTGGCGCTTTGCATGATCTTGAGATATGAATTTCAGGAAACTCTTAACGTAACCTAGAAAAAGTGAACATTCTTCCTTTTCTTTTTAGGTTTGATGAAATTTATAAATGAGACTATAAACTATTACTTTAGTCGATGAAGAAAAGAAGTCACTTTGACGAAAGTAAATTGTTCTGTTTTCTATTTGTTCAATTTTTTTTACTTCGATTAATATTTTTGCTCGAGATTCAATTTATTGTAAGGTTGTTTGAATAGTCAATGCAAATAATAATTGATGATTTTTCAAAGCGAATTTAAAAGTGCCAATGACGACGATAGAATCTACGTAGAGTCCTGGAGTTCACCGTTAATTCAGCGTCCACAGGATGAAACACACCGAGCCGCAAATCGAAGTAGCAGAGATACAACTTCGTTGTACCGGATAAAACGAACGGTCATTCTCTGCCGCAGCACCCACGCAATCGAGCATCATTATAGCATTGTACAAGTGGAATAATGTCATTACGGTCGATGTTACGTATCCTGCTGAGAGTTAAAGCTCGTAATCACCACTTACAGTGAATCAGTTCAGGTTCAATAGGCAATGAATTTAGAAACGTCATTCAAACTTAAAATCATTGAAAATAATTACAACTAATCAGTGTTTACATGGGCTGAGAAAAAACCTAGACGGATATGTAATAAAAATATTTATCACAATTATACAGTGACACATTATCCTCCGTCTATGTCGCACATTCCATTTTATTTCGCCTAGTAACACAGTCGAAATTTATAAATAAAGATCTGTGAGTCTGAACGGAGCTGTGTGCTGGAAAAAAGGACGAGGCTCGATTACCCATGCCATTGTACGCAAGCTCCGATCGTTCGAGAAGAATTCGAGGTCCATATTTTCTCGACTCATATTGACTATTTTTTCGTGGTTCAAGAAATGAAGCATTTATTCTTAGAATGGATTGCAACAATTGCGACGGTGTACTTCTACCTTAATTACCTTACACAGCCTTTTCAGAATAAACGTAACTGCAATCGAAAAGTATTTAATTCCTAAATGAGATGTCGTATCGAATAAAAGAACTTCTCACGATTCTCGAATCAAAGTTACTTATAGTTACTGAGGGGCCTCCTTTCTATAAAAACTACTTTATCCAATAAACCAATATAACGACGATTATATATTTCACCAACCGTCATCAACCATCTGCTATTTCTACTCGCGGATGCCTCTCATAACCACCTCATTCGAGTTGATTTACGCCAACAACAATTAGTTAGATATGCTGCCATAACACGTTTGAATTGGTTTTATTTACGAGAACTCGACTATTATTCTTTCTTTATGTTTGTACATTGTATCATGCAGATTGCAGTGAAACGTGACATGTGCCATTGATGACTTTGTACTATATACATTCGTATCTTGATGTTTCCGATGTTGGAAGAGAAAATAGGAAAACTTGGCTGCACTGAGGGGATTTTCCATCCGTATTTGAACACACCAGGCAGCGGATAAACAAGAACGAGACAAGAGTATACCGAGTACATGTGGAGCATTCAGAATCAAATATAAAAGATCGGTGGTGCACGATCTTTCTTTTCTTTGTCTTCGTTTTTCCTAAATTTTATTCTTTTTTCGCTGAATCAATATGAAAGAGAGATCTTCTTTTACGATCGAAAAGTCTTGAGAAGATCGGATCGATGAAAACATATTCAACGATAAAATTATAACGATTCGAGAAACCGAGTCAACAATTAAGCTCATTGAAGAAACGAAGTGGAGATGAAAAAATTTAAACATGTACTCAAAACATGTAATTTGCGAATGAAATCTTAATTTTCTGCGATTTTTGCTCCCGAATATACACACGACAGCCGGTTAAACTTGAATCGGTTTGAATCAGAATGACCCATATACCAGAATTTATTTTGTGTAACCGCGAATCCCAAAAGGCGAACGTCAAATATAACGTCAAGTATATTTCTTCTCCTTATTCCCGAAAGATATAGATATCGAAGGAAGAGTTAACGAGCTTCTTGAATGTCATCGACAGACACGTAAGGGTTTTTTCTGTTTTTCTCCTGGCTATTCATTTTTTTCGTCCTTTCTTAATGACGTAGTCTCATGCACCAAACTGTTTTCTACAGAACTTTTAATTCATTTCAAAGCCACATTCAGCGGACTATTATAAAAACTATGTTCAATATTTCAGAAGGATTTATAATCACTTATTTAAGATATTGTCAATCAAAATTCTTGGACGCGGTTTTACACGCGTTTTTATAGGGAGCAGTAGAAAAATACTTATTTTACGGAGTAGCTCTGAAACTTTAATACAGATTTTTTCCTCATTTCATCTCAATAGCACACAAACATGTAATAAAGATTGTGTAAAAAAATATGGCAAAAGTAGTGCTATATTTCTCACACTTTGAATTTTACATTACACATTTTTTCCGAAAGTTTACGTGTTTTTAAATTCATATAAAAAATAACAACTACTATTATTAAATTGATCTGCAGTTTATATCCATGTTTCGAAAAAGTATTCAACCCGACAGTTCATTTTTGAACGTGACTGTAGCATGACTACTGCAGTACTACGTCAAGGCAAGAAGTGTCGTAAAGATTCCGTGGTCGATCAATAACAAGAACAAAATATTGAAATTTCGGAGCGACGGATCCCTGTCGTGTGCAGCCCTCGTTTTATTATTATAAATACATTCGAAACAGTATGAGGTTCCAACAAGTGTATTTGATTGACACTCTATAGCTCCAACATAGTCTTCGTTTGTCGTAAAGGATTCAAGTGCTCTCCACGCAAAATATTGACATTACGGTACCTACTTTCATTACCACATCATTCTGATAGTTTGCTATAAGAACATATTCGTAAAATACTTTAAGGTTTAAGACAGTAGGACAAGATTAACATGTGCAGGCTATAAAAAGCATGATGGACTCATCATGCGGTTGTTTCGAGCCTAGCTGCGAACACCGTTATTTTTAATACCTTACTTAGACACACTTGGACTGTCATCCTGACGACTTTTATCGTTCAATAACATTGTAATGAAAGCGTCCATTGAGGTTCAATTGTAGAATTAATTGAAATTGAAACGCCAGTCTCTGACCAATATGGGAAAGAAATTCGCAAAGCCAAAAAGTTGTTCTGTTAAAAGTTCTTACGTTTACGAGAAGACGTTTCGTGAAGAAGGATGAAAATGTATTTCTGCTGTCGGTTTATTGAACTAGAGATTGTTAATGAGAGTGGGGTTGAGCCATTTTTCGATCAAAAAGACTTACTTTTTTTTCGATAATGACACACAACGTGGAAAGAATAAAGAAATAACTGTGTGATCTGCGAAAAAGGTTGATTCCTATTTTAATTTGTTCCTACTGCGAAATGTTGTGGTTTCATTTACTCATTAATTTATATTCTACTAAATATCAACCACTTGAAAATCAAGGTGATGAAAACGTTTTACCGTTCAAGTACAATTAGTGGGTCATATGTGGAAAAAAAAAATTACAACAATCACAAAGTCAAATGAAAATGTATGCTCTGGTGGTTGGTGCTCTGTAAAATGGAGCCTGGAAATTCAATTTGCGTTTTCAATTAAATCGTTTAATTAATAACACAGTAACTCATGGAAATGCTATTCTCTCAACAGGTCGATATGCATAGGTGAGCGTAGCGGTAAGTGCTTGAATTGTGGCATTCATGTAAACCAACTTCGTTATCTTCAGCAATCAAAAATGAGTGTTATTACTTTTTTATTACTCTCGGAAGCGAGGTACCCTATTTATAATAATTGGCTATAACTCACGTATTTGTTGAAGTATGAGCAGCGAAAAATTTCTGTCATGTGTGCATTTACCCATTGAATTTTCTCTTGCATTACTGTATATACCAAACGGGCTCCGAAACTATGAAAAATGCTTTCTGTCACTCAAGAAAAATGGTTACATTGAAAAAATGTCGGTAAAACAAAGTTAGAATATCAAATTATTTATGTGAACATTGTTTTCGTTTGCCCATTTAGGTCTGAACTCTGCATGAAGCAAATGACTTCCTGCAGCAAATAATCAAAATGGTTACTTATTTTACGGCCATAAGGATGACCTCAAAAGCATGACGATGGAAACGAAATTAAAACAAAAGAAAAACCCTGTTGTTATCCGAAATTTTTTCTCAATTTCAACCTCCGTCGACTTTTTTTGACTTGCTACTTTTTTCACCGTTTCGGCTCTTATCGATAACACTCTTGATTCATATTCAAATGATACAAAAGAAATGATGTTGAAGATATTCGGTTAGTCGAGAAATGCTCCAATATATACAGGGATTGAAAACGCGTCAGCAAATGTGTGCAACGCGTTAACGAAGTGGCGTCGGTCGTCCAACGATATTGTGAATCGAGAGTAACAGATACAGATAGGAACAATGAGAGAGAGAGAGAGAGAGAAGCGGAGGATCCCTTTCTCATCGTCATGATACGGACTATAGTGAAAGCGATTCACGTGCATCCTCAACGGCTCTGAAAGTGTTCACAGTATGGGGCGATTCACCCTCATATCACAGATGATATTATACACAGAGACTGCAATGTCACGTGTTCGAGTGCATGCAGCACCCTCAACAATCGATGCGGTGTGCTCTTTTCAAATGGAATAGCAGGCGCAGCAAAAAGCGATCAAATGTATCCATTATCCGGTTTTATTTAGTGGATATACGTGTTCTCTCGAACGAATGGGGAATTTGTATTGACATTTACTGCGTGCTCTATTTTCTATTTCGTTACGTGCCAATTTTTATGCTTTTTTTTCAAAATGAAAACAGCAACGGAAGCCTCTAGATACAAATTGGATTTTATAAAATCCTCAAAATCCTTCAAACACATTGAGACAAGAGTTCAGTCGGAGCTCAATGATTTCCCGAAACATACATGCGTTGATTCCGATATTTAGTTGAAGAGGAATTTTATATTTTTCTAAATCAAATGTCTTTCGCTCTGTTCCGATAAATCCACGACGTAAAAATTCTTAAAGGTGATTTGGAACGTGTATTTTTCAACTTTCATTATGATTCGTACAACACAAGGCCTTGGTAGATTCAACTGAAGCCTTTTGTCAGTGTGTGAAAGCGAATTTTGTTTCGATAGGAGTTGAATTCATTCATTCGTAATAAAGTTTCCCCTATGAATATATTTATCTACCCCTTATCTTTGCTTTTTTCTATCACTTCGGCTGCAGGATTCCGACAATTTTATGTTTTATTCGTTTTATCAAGTATGTGTGCAAGCAAACGAAATGCATTCGAGAGAAAAGGGCTATTAATCGTTTTACTGCGAGTGCGCGAAAGAAAAAATAAAAATGAAGAAGGGGAAGCGGTGAAAATAAAAAAAGATGAGCGTGAAAAATAGAAGAGAGTTCGATTGCCGATGCTCCGTGCAAGTTCGACGTTTGAGTGCAATCAATTCACATTCAGTGAGCAAAGCCATGCACGTATACGTGGAGGATACAAGAGGGAACCTGAAGCGCTTCGATCGAAGAGCCCGGTTTGGATGTTCAGCCAAAAAACCAGAAGCGAACAAAAAGTAAACGTCAAACTCTTTGTACGCTGACAAATGATTTTGCGTCAGTTGGCGAAAAAAATGCGCGATTTAACTCTTTCGACATTTCGGTCGTTTACGCGTATTTTCCTCATTCTGCGATCGTCGTGTTTCTCTTATCTGTGAAAGATAGAGCCTGGAGTTCGACAATGTTCGAAATTACTTTCCACTGAGCTTCTGCATTTCGAGTTACATTAGCTCAAAGTTTGTCATGTTTGTACGGATGTGAAGACATTCGAGTCCAACCAAGCGTGTGCCCGATGCCAAGTGTAAACAGGAAATATATGCACCCTGCATTCTGCGCAGATTAGTATAATGAAATGCTAAGAAAAAAAGAAGATTATCTCCGATATTTTCTTATGCTTTTTATAAATATCATGACAAATAATGGTGTTCTTGTTAAAAATGCAAGCCTTAGAAGGTATCCAGACATGAAAAAATGAGGAAAGATGCTTTAAAGACGTCCTTCTGGTAACAAAATGTTTTGAAAGGTTTTTTTCTGATGACTTCCTCTTTTTTTGCTGGCTATTTATGGTTACAATAGTAAATAAATGACAAATGGAAAAAGTGAAAAGCCGAAATTCGGTATTATTCTAAGGCCTGGAGATGTGCTGAGCCGCCAGAGGTAAATTTGAACAATTAATCTTACGGAGCACGGAAAAATTATGGGCGAGTGAGAGCGATTGGAAAAATCATTCACTCGTTGGTAACCTCATCGTACGAGAGCAAATAATGCAGTCCTGAGCTTTTCGGGCTTCATTCTCCATTTCGTACTCCTTCACCCTCCTTAGTTTCGATTCTTCTTTTTCTCATTCTTTCTTAGTTTCTCTCAAGAGCTCTACCATTTCTTCGTTCCGCTTTCATTTCACGCAAGAAAAGGTATAAGAGGTCATGGAAAGAGAGAAAAGGAACGAAGGAAAGCTACTGACGTATTTCGTATTTGTGTGGTTTCCGTGAACTGTAGAATTAAGGATATATCTCCAGCCGATAGAGACGAATCGAGCTCGATGAGTAAGAGAGGGACGGAGATAGAGAAAAATGCCCGCACACATAGATAGTTTGGCGCTTTTCCATCTGCTCGCGAAAGGAACCAATGTCTCACTTCCGATGGCTGGCGAAATTGAGAATGAGAAAAATAAAGATAAAAAATAAAACAGAGCCACAGTGAGCAAGAGAAAAAGTAAGCTTCTGGGACGAAAGAGGAAAAAGAAGAACAACTTCTATTCTCTTCCTCCATTTTTTCGCCCGTTTCCTCTGTAAATAGATCTGTATTTGCTTGTGTGATTAAATTATTCACTTTTTATCACATTTGTATCATGTTTCAATTTATTTTCTTAAGGATCACCACGGCACTAATAAAACAAAAATAAAAACTTGTCTCTTTTTTATTCTCTCCCTTGTGCCGACAAACTTGCCATCGATTTGAGACAGACGAGAAAGCTGCATATTTCATCTAGCAAAGTTATTACATAGACTATAGATTCATCAGCGAGTAGAGTTTCGACTGATACACGTGATTTGTTATATTGGTGCAGGAAGCTTTTGACTCCGCACCTGTTACTTGTGCGAGAATGTATCTTCCCTAATCTCATATTCCACTTCGGGTTATATTTCCCGTCTTCTTAGAGCCGTGTCTACATTAATAACTGTTTTGGAAATAAAAATTACCACCATCGTCTTCTGATTATAGACTGTTTTGTTTAATTATGAGAATGATCGAAATCCTTCGATAAAAAACGAAAGAGTATTTTGGTGCTTATTATGAGTTTGATCAGCTCTAATCATCCACGCACAGAACAGAGTTTGCAAGAAATTCGCTCCACTACGCGTATGTCACGACGTTGGACTTGCCGTGGGCGAGCGGAAAATCACTGCGTGCTTGTCTAATCCCAATTTAGCAAAGTCTTTAAAACAGTTTTATTGTTTTCTGTACTGTGCGACCACTCGTTCTCATTGTCCCACGTACGCTGTTTTTTCTTCGCCTAGCTTTGTAAACAGAGAAAAACAAGACGCAAAAAAGTGTAGAAAGGTGAGAATTATATGGAAAAAGAGAGGAGTGACGGAGTAATATAAATGTACCGTCGCAGCTCTTGGAATAGGAAAAAGAGAACGATGGAGAAGGAGGGTCCATGGTAAAATTGGAAATCTCCGTTCTCTTAATATCCCGGCTTTGCTAGGCACTGCGCGATCGCTTCCGTCTCGATGGAAGTCCCGACTACCGGAGACAGACGAACGTAAAAAACAAGGGACGAAAAAGTCCTCTCACAAACACGGTTCTCGCTGCATCGTTCTCTGGAAAAATACGCTCCGAGTGGCAAACAGTGTGCAACTGCCTGCTGGCTTACGCTCGAGCGCTTCGTTAAATTGTAGCGTTTAGCGTCCATTAGTCCACCGTGGAGTCCAATAAATTCAAAGTGGTGCAGCGATACCCAACTCTTGCGCCCTCGTGAGACTTTTCTATCTATGTATAGTGGACGATACACGGAAGTCTCGAGAAAGAAAAAAAAAATAACACCTATAAACTATTTGAAACGAAATATATCCAAGAGTCAACCATAATCGGGTAAAAACTCTCGATATTTATGTGTGAGCAAAGGCGAAGGCTTTGCTAAATTGGTTTAGACATTTCGTCGCAATGAATCGGATTCGTTTTTGTTCTCAAACAATATTGCGGAATGTTTGAAATTCAGGAGAAGACAATCTGAACAAAGGTCTCAAAACATAATTCTATAAACACGCGAGTTTTTCGGGCTCAAATATATTCTTTGTGTGGTTCCAACATTTAACTGAGCGGTGTCAGACAATTAAATTGTTTATTATTTTCAATGGATTTGATAAATTTATGATATTATTGAAAAATTGAAACATTCAATGATCATTAAAACATTTTCAAATAAGAAAAAACCCTTCTAGGGGATTAATTTTGTAAGATGACAAAGTTCAACCACGATGATTAAGAATCATTTTGATACTCTGTAATATTTGCGCTGTTGATCGAATTTTCAATTTCATTTTGTAACCCGAATTAATCATGTTAATGAATGAAAATCATTTGTTACTTCAATTTAGCAGGGAAGTCGAATGAAAAGAATCCAGAAAAGAAAACCGAGGGGAAACGCTCGAAGGTTTCTATAGTTTTCGAGAAACACGAGAGAAAAAGGCGATGAAGACGAATTGTACATGGTTCAAACGGAAACGATTCGCCGTCAGTTCCACCGACTGATCCAAATTAGATGCATACGTCTACAGAGTTATGTGGAAAAGCTTGAGAGCACTGTATATATTGCACTGGAGGGTATAACATTGAGTGCTGACGGTGGCCTGAGCTCGAGAGCAGAAAAAAGAGAATGAAAACGCATCGTGTACATAAACGGACGAGAGGAAGGGAGATGAGAATGATTTTGGTACACGTGCAGCCGCTGGACGTATGGTCAAGCTGGCGAATCGACTGGGTCAATGGGTCCCCGTTGAGGTACAGCACATGGTCAAGCGCGTCGAGGACGAACAGAATGTCGTTTGCCGTAACACGGTAAACCCTTTATGTCTCGATCTATACCCTGATTCGACCTACTCGCTGCGAACCGTTCCATGTTTAACTTCAGGTCCCACTCTGACTCTTCGAATACTCTACCCAATTCGGTTGCCTACTACTTCACCGTTGTCTGTGGTACTCCTGAATTAATTCGAAGTAATCCTTTAGATAGAAAAGTCAAGTGATCAACGACGCCGTTGACGTGTATTTCAACAACAAAAACCGATTATGAATCAGCGAGAGGAGTCAGCAAAGTAATTGACGTCTTTTGGAACACATTTGACTTTTAGACCAATTTCGAAAGGTTCCCGACGATGGGATGTATATATTTGGAGAAATCTTGTTTCATTTAAAGCAACAATTTTATTAATGATATTATTTTTATAACATTTTCTCTCAGTCGATAGAAGCAACATCTTTCTTTTCTCCTATCATCGTGTCACTTTAAATGAAAGCTTCGTTTGGAGTTCTTGGATTGAATAAGACAGTTCATTGCCGAATCTCTTGGGCGAAAGTCTCCGAGATTGTACTGGATTGGGGCTGTGAACGGATTAAACACAAATTCGATTGCCTGAGAATGTTCTGTAAATCAGTCAATGAGGTTTCACGAAACGAACAACCGAAGGAATTCAGCCTTGCATTTTTAGAAGCTTAAATTAAGTAGCGGGGAGTTCGAGAAAGCGAGAAAACCCATTCCACGATATTTGCATCTTTTAGAAAAGAGCTAGGAAATTATAATACGATGTAGCGGCTCGTGTGAGGGGTGAGATCCAATTATAACATCAATACTACTGGATCAATTAGCGTCAGATTCTCGTGGCGCAAAAAGAAAAAAAAGCGAGCAACAGAGAGGATTGAGAGGCTGTTGCGACGACGGTATTCGAGGCCAGCATCGTTGCCAAGATTAATTGCCCTCTGTCCGTTCTATATAGGGTTGAATGTACCAGCACTCGCTACTGATGCTCTCGTTTCTGTAGCAATTTTCCCCCATGGCGTGTAATCCACCAGTCTATTCCAACCAACCTGCATGGTTTCCTTCTTTTCTCATTGTCTCGTATACGTATATATATTTTTTTATATATAAATGCTTTCCAGCATCCCAGTCAACGGGTCAGAATGCGGACTCGACATTATCCAGTTCTTTGGACACGGGCCAGCTAAACATTCATTAATATATTAGGCTTTCTCCGTTAAATCTGCTCAGCTTAATTTGTCATAATTTTCCATCTATTTTTAGATCGATAGAATTTGCATTGTTCAAGGGAACAGAAAATTGTCATTTTGAAAATAGGCTTGATTTTTTTGGGTTCAAAAAAAGTTAATCCTCTCGTCGTACTTTTGTTCACGAAATCAACGAATGAATTCTGTGCAAAGAAAAAAAAAACATATTTTTACTAAACAATACCATAGTGTTGTTCCCGTAACTGGGAATTCTCATGATACCAACTATTAATGAACATACTCCAAGCGAAAAAATTGGCTATTGTTAGAAAAAATTTCGTGTTTTTGAAAGCTGGGATGAAAAATAAATATTTACATTTCGTGCCGTAGCAGTTTTCGACTTTCCTGAAAGTTACGAAGGACAATTGGATGCACGTTGCATTTTATTTAGCTCCGAGGCGTTTTTTTCCACATTGTTAAAAAAAAAGTGTTAACACTTGATATTATAATTTGCAAAAATTAAGACAAAAAATTATATTTTTCATTAGTCAGTTCTAAGTATAAATTAACTACCGATTACTCACGTCCACATTATTTTGGAATATTTTTAAATAGATGTTTTAACAGAAGGACCGAGCGTGATCAGATAAAATGAAACAGATCCGTGGCTCTTGCTGCGACACGCGCGAAACCCACGCGTATCCGGTACGTTCAATACATATCTGTACGAAAAAACACTTCGAAGAAACACATACAGCGATAAGAAGAATAAAAATTAAATTCTACGAGAAACTTGTCCCTCGAAAGAGATTCTTAGTATTTTATTTCATTATGAGGTGCAAACAGCATTTCTCCACCTTAAAATTTTTTGCTTTCACTGCACTGGTTGTTTGCGGGATTATATGCACGAAAGTTTGAATCTTATATCGTTTCAACAGATTAAGCTCCTGCACACCTGGATATTTATTTACCTGTAGTTGAGGTAGTTTGCACAAACAAAACGATCTAATTAAAAACTCGAATGCCCAAACTTTAACTCAAAGGTTGCCGGTGGAATAATTCATTTGACTATTCAATGAACATTATCTCGACTGAAATGGGATTGAGGTATTTAGTTCGTTTCGGCGAGAAGGTTCTGATGGTTTTTACTAAAAACTTGGCCTTTTTTTTCCTTTGGAAATGAGGCGAAAGTGATGATGTTTCGGAAATCAAAAAAAAAGATCTGAATGAAAAACAACTATATTTTGTTCCATGTTTCTGTGTGTTGCTCATCGAAACTTTTTCTTATTGAACTACTGGATTGTATTGATACGGAGGTCTCAGGAGAACTACGGAAAAGCCAGCCCTTGCAAGCGATTGTATTTGCACTGAGTGACAGTTGGTTAGCATCACCGAGATGTCAGAAAAGTTGCCTCCCCATCGGCAATCGTTGGACAAAGTGATGCCTGAATAAGCAGTCGATAGCCTAGTATGCGCTTTGCCTCAGGCTGTTGAACTTATTGGTCGTTTATTGAAGTCACATATCGAAGGCACGTCCATCGCTGTGCCATGATAAATGCTTTTTTTTCCTATTCAAGACGTTTCGTAGAAGTAGTAGTTTCTTTTTATCCAATTTACCGTGTTGTGCAATGATCGATACGTTAATACATGCACCGGTTATATCTGAAAATACCACAAGTTTCGTTCCTAGCACGTTGAGTGAGGAAAGCTCTGGCAAAAATCTTCGAGTCCTTCGAAGCCTCGCGGCACTGGATGGGAAAGAAAACGACAGTCGGGTGGCTCTTATCTCGCGACCACGAAATTCGCGAAGGCAACGCCAAGGAAAAGACGAACAGTCGGTATAAGAATGGGAAAAATAAATAGCAGAGAAAGAAAGCAAGAGAGAGAGAGAATAGATTCGCCTCGACGTCGAGCGTTCTCACGTCTCCCTTATTCGTGTCCGCTTTCCAGAGCCGGAGCAGTTCACTTTATAATAATATCTACCTTATTCTCGGGAAATGAAATTGCTTGTGACGTAACTTCAAGATGATTTATCGAATGAAGGTTTTGTATAGGTGCACGAATCTCCTTTCTCATTTTCTTCGTTTCCTCGATTTTGCTTTCCACTCCCCGGGGATTTTATTTTTCTACTCTTCTCCCTCTCTTTCTCTTCCTCTCTTGCCTTCTTTTCTATGGTTCATCTCGAAGAGAACCTTTCAACAATGTCAGTATAATGGCAGACATATTTGCAATACTTGCTCGTGCTCGGAGGAAAATTTTTTGTTGAAAATGCCGTTTTATTTAGTTTATATTTTACAATAAAATAATTCCGTTTTTAAAAACCATTGATCACTTTTATCGTACATCGAAGTTGAAACGAAAATACGCAGTCAGTAATTTACCCGCATCAATGTCGATCATTGGTCGTTTCGAATAAATTAATTTTTTCAATGAAGTTGCAAAAACCTCTTTTCTGTGGATTCAGGAGGTCGATCGTGAACCGAAAAACATTTGGAAATAATTACCATCTGTTGATACGGTGCATTTAATATTCTTTTCGCAAGGAGTGAATAAATTTCCAATAATTTTGAAGCAAATAATGTAAAGTATACTGAATTGAGAAATTGCGATTGCTCAATTCACTGACTCGTCACTCACGAATACTCTCTCTCTCTCCCTCTCTCTTGCGAAGTTTCCAAAGAAGCTTTATTCGTCAAATAATGAACGCTGACTTAAAATTTTGGAACGTCCGATTCGTTTACGTATTTCTTCATGTTGCCGCGTCCATGATTTATCATGGATTTATAAATAAAGCGCCGGATAATACACCCTTGAACTAATATTCGAAAACATATGTCATAAAAAAACGAGAGAAGTTTTTCAATCTTATCTTGTTTCAATATTGTAACCAACTACCAATTCCTCAAAAGAGAAAAGAGCCAAAACTGTTATTTTGAGCATAGTTTGCTATATTTATGAAGACGATGAATAATGTCGTATATTTTAAAATGTGTCATAATTTGTTCATAGTTGCTGTTTACATAAAGCACTAAACTTCAACGAGAAAATGAATCCTTCAATATTGAGACCATTTTATTAGGCACATGAGATATTTATCTGAGGAAATACAACAGAAGAATAGAAAATCTTTGAGATATAACCGAGCTCTTGTTATGCAAGTCCTATGTATACAATAATCAGAGTGCATGTCTGTCTGGACATTTCGTTGAAAAACATATTGGATACTTAAGACGTGAGACGTATAACTACCTGTTTCTCGTACGTTATATTCCCGTTATCGTCTTGGTCTTCGAACACTGGATCAATGTTTTATGGCTACCCATTGCATCAGGTTCGCTCGCTCGACCTAGCCCCGTTTCCAATCGATAAAAACTCATCTTGCTTCTTATTTATGTCTCACTGATGAACAACTCCATTTTTAGCTTGTGCTTCTTGAGAAAGAATTTCCGCGACCCAGTTTCATTAACCAATGTATCTGTCGTTTGAGATTTTTTTTCAAGATAGGGCTCACGGCCGCAGTCAAAAATATGACATATTCCCATATTCGATAAAAATAATTTTGATTCGTTTTGTTTACTTCTAGTTGTCAAGTAACCGATTTTCCAAGTTCCATATTATAAACGACGATTCGTGGAACTCCGAATTTGAAGGACGGAAAATAATCAGAAGCCGAATTTGAAAGACGGAAAATCATCTTGAGAGTCGAAGTTCAATCATTGCAATGCCGTTGAAAATAAAATAAACGTAGGAGCGTAGGTGGAGTGAAGAAAACCAAAATAACACTAGGAACGGTTTCCATTGTTCATTTTTTATTCCTTCAAACCGCCCTAGCCGTTATCACGAACTTCCATACTTTTCGTTTCTCGATTTGTAGTGTAAATATTTTCTTTTTTACCACGCAAGAAATTGCATTGCTCGTTATATAATACAAAGGACTAGATTATCCTCGGCTTCTCTAAAACGTTAATTATTTTTGTCATTTTTTTTTTGAAATGGCTATTCTTTACTGTGAAAGATAACTACGTTTGTTCGAGTATATACTCTCAGCAATGAGAATGATGATATCAACTGCCGCATGGCTCAGTATTTCCATTATTGTTCTCTCGGGGAGGGACAAATATGGACGATGCGCCGGATGCTGCAATCCACACGTGTAACTGGCGGGCATGTTGCGATTGTGTGATCACAGAATCCAAAGCGGACATTTTGTTCTTTATTATTTATGAAGTTTATCAATAATTTTCAGGGTGAAATTTGAAATCCAGCATATTTATATAACCACTGAGAGGATTTGCAGAATTTACATTCATATTTAAATCGTATTTACAAACATTCATAAGTCCTCAACACTTTTCGGAGGGAAAATAATTTATGAGCTTTACAAAATATCAAAATGTGTATATTACAGATGATGAGGAAAATCCGGATAGCGGATTGACACGTGGAAAAAAAATTAATCTATACAACAAGGACTTTCATTATCCTACTGATCGACCTAATTTGAATTTCCTACCAATTAAAATTGTTTTTTTTTTCGAATTGATAAAACGATTTAATCGTAATAATATTTGATTTTATCATTTCCATCAAAATAGTCAGATTTTTAATAAAATATTCCTTTTCATTTCAATTATACTTAGAGAACCGTATGATCCTGCTTTACAAATATAAATTACCAGTTATTACGAATGATGTTTTTTTAATGTAAATATAAATATGTTGACAGATGGATTTGGATCAGAAGCCAATTGAATTTTCCCGAACGATTATATTACTGTTTTTCTGCTGAAACTTCTATTGTTTGTCGTGGATCGAGGTCAATTTTTGTTGAACAATAAATCATTAAAATTCTCGAAACGTTAATGCTCTTGGAGCTTTCTCATGCGTGTGCTGGTTCCATGTTGATGCTTTACAACAATTGTCGAGGGCATTGAAAAATAACGACAATCACCGACCATGTTTAATCATTGCAGAGAGGAGAGTGTGTGTATATAAATATATACACCGTAGAACGGGGATGAGGAGGGACAGCAGAGACTGGACTGTGTGCTCTGTTACCGCGGTAGGCTTTAAACACGTCCATTTATCACGCGAAATATGCACCTGATTTAATTCGAAACGCGGGGCATAGATCACCCTACTAATTCCGGCCTCGGGCACAGTGAGCACGTACAAATCACGCAACTCGTGTTCGCTCTTGGTCGGGGTGGCTGTTGCCATTGTTGCTGTTCTTGAATGCTTGAGTGCTAAATAATTTTGCCTCTTCATCGGCCTATCATTGTTAACTTGAGACATATTTTTTGTTTTATTCTATGTTATTAACGCCAATATTGCTCAAAACGTTCCAAAACGATAAACATCTTTCAATGTTTCCGGAGTGCTTCTACGTGATTAAATGTATACATTCCTATAGACGAATACTTGGCGAGTTTAGTAATGTCTGGTTCCGAACTGTGTTGTTCTTAATTTTGTTGTGTCTTTCTCATTACTATTATTAATATTAATAAGCATTAATATTAATTAATGATTATTCCTTATCATTAATATTTTTCCTTTCGTTCATGGAATAAATGAATAGTGTTTTTCAATAGTAAGTACTTTTTTTTTAAATAGTATTTTTAAATAGTAGAATAGATAGTATTTTTAATTGCGATTCGTTGAGCTGTTTCCTTCTCATTAATATTATTTGTATTCATAAGAATGAATATAATATTATTGAATAATATTATTAATTTATATTTAATTATCATTATTCCTCATTATTAATTTTCTTACCTTTATTATTTATCATGCATTCGTGCGGCGGTTCGGCGGGCCGCGCGCTCGCTGCGATTCGTGTGTTTTCGCTGTCCCCGTCGACGCCGCAGAGGCCGCCTCGGTCGACAGGGACAACCACGGTGGGGACAGTGAAAACACACGCATCGCAGCGAGCGTGCGGGCTCGAGAGTGGGGCGAGAACCAATCGGACAGATTCTCGGCACACCACGCTCTCCCCGCTCACCTGATGAAATGTCATCAACATGAAATGTGTTGATAATTCGAAAACTGTTGCATGAATTCGTGTGAGAACAAATTTCAATGCAGAACCTAGAAGGTTATTTGTTTACTGATATTTCTGATGAATGAGCTTACGTTGGAAGGTCATCTACTTTTTCCTATTGAAGTATTGAAAATTGTTGTCAGTGTGACCGAACGATTAATGAGGTGCAATAAACTCGCCGGGCGTTGTTATTCTTACCGCAGAAAGTTGAAATTTTTAAATTGCTTTAAAATTTCGAATGTACTAAATAGAAAGGGAAAAAAAATATCTATTTTATAGAGAGAGAACTCAAAAGTTTCGTCTGTCGCACAGCAGGGTTTTGCGACGATTCCGAATGAAATATGAAACGGTACACAAGACGGACCGCTGAGAGCTCTCTTCGACTTCCGTCGTTCTTCGTCGAGGCAAAGAAACGCTTCCGCAAGAAAAAGAAACCACTTCTTCGTTTTTCATAACAGGATTACGAAAAAAAAGGGAAAAAAATGAAAATTCCGCCAACGGCTCGAGAAACAGTCCGTACACTCGAATTACCCTTTCAAGTGCTGAGTATATATACAAGAGTCTCTCCTTTGAATCACGATAAAATTTCAACGCGGCACAAAGAGGACGAAAGGTGATTTTTACTTTCTCCATTTAGTGGGTTCGCTTGGTGACGCTTATTTCGAACTTCTGTGAAAAATTTTCCACAAGACAAATAGTTATTGATGATTTTCACATTAGATTTCTCATTTTGAAAAAGTGCATGTTCCTTTAAAAGAGAAATATCAATTTTATACCGGGGAAGTAACCATTCTTGGCATCGTTAATATCTTGGATCTTATCTAAGCTAGAAAGAATAACGAAGTTTTGTTATTATTTTCTATTTTTCAACAATCAAACAGGTTTTCACGTTGGAAACTCGGAATTCTAATTCTATTTTCATCAACAGAGCTTTTAATCTTTATAAAAAGAAAGACAGAGATTTGCTTTCGGATTTGAATTGGCGAAAGTTGAAAGAATCCATCTCTTTGCCTCATTCGGTGTCCTGAATATACCTTCTAGCTTCTAGGATATTGGTAGTCGAGAGTGATGGAGATGAGAAACGACCGATCGATTGAGAGGGAGAAAGATCGGGAGACTTTTGCCAAGATAGGGCTCTGCTATAGGTGCAGCCCAACCTAATCAAACTTCGCGAACTGTGAGGAAATCCGGCAATAATCCACTGGCGAGTACCACGAGAAGAGGCCAACTTTGATCTAATAGCCCGGCTGGCAAACTTCGAAACTTCCGATATCTTTACTTTGCTCTTCGATTTCGATTCTATATTTGTAGCATATACATACACACGTCAATTTATATCCGTTACCATATTACAGTTTAATATGTTTCCAAGACGTAATAGTTCCACATTCGCACCGATACACGATAGAGCTTTTATTACTAACCAAGTCGAAATACTCTTCACCGATCAAATGATTGGAAATGAACGAAGATGTTAGCAAAATGTACATCAACGCGATATATTGAAACAGAATACTTGACCAAAAATCTTTAAATCAGTATTTTTTCGGTACCTCTCTATTTCTTAATAACTTGGAACCGTGAGTGATTTGTCATTCAATTTAATTTTTGTTCAATTGAAAAATGAAACTTTAGGTTGCTAAACTTTTGTAGATTGGCACTACTTTACAAATATGGATCAGAAGTTTCGGAACCTTCAGAAAAGAAATTCGATGAGACAAATTTTAGATTGTTATTCGTTTGATCAAATACTAATTTCTCTCGCAATCTCAACGAAAACAATTATTAATGTTCTGTTGCATGAGTATGTTGTGTAAATGGATTTAAACTAATACACGTGTATGCATGAGCGTGTATTAAATACGACGTTCGAAAGTTACACAGCTGCACGGAAGCATCCTGCTGGTTCTGTTGCGATGATGTTATACGTTAATGCGTAACAAGCACGTGTCCTACTTCAAGAGCGGGCGGACGACACCATCAGGCTGTACACACTAGCGAATCCCTGGCTTCACAAGAACAACCCAACCAACTCGAGTACAAAGCATATGTCCGACACACACACACACACACACATTCCTGAAAGGTGTGGGGGATTGCCAAGTTACTGGCATAAATATTTCACACGGGCTGAAAGCGTTATCCGCGAAAGGAAGATTGAAAACGTAGGGATCGGCTGACCAACGGACTGCTTCGGCTTCTTCTGATTCTGCAACTTTTAGGTTATCAAATTGGCAGAGTGTGATTCACGAGAATACTGCAACTTTGAAGTCAGGCAGTGGTGAAAGCGGTGATTGGAAGAGTTTAGACCTATTTCGTATGGCGTTAAAATATTTTGGATGAACCATAACCCACGAAACACGGGGTCAGACATTTCAATGGAAAGAGTCATAAGTAACCACAAGGTTATGAACTACCTATGGAATAAATTCCTAAAGTCTAGAATGCGATTAGAGAGCGAATTGGATGATTAAACTCCAAACATTTGAAACGATAGACCAGCCAAAATGTACAGATTCCTAAACGAAAATAAAGACAAATACTTGGAGAATATTTTCTGATTTAATCTTCGTTTTCATTGATTACACGTAACATGCCGCTTCTGTGTAACTGCTTATGAGGTAACATGGAAAGGTTCATCAATTCTCGTGCATGTGTGACTCTCGCCAAACTTTGTTCTCCATTGTTCGCGAACACCACCGTGGTGTTCTCCTGTCCTCATACTCGTGAAGCTCCGTCCCAGGCTCTATATAACGAATCAGCACACCTCAATCATCTGTCCCAGCGGACGCTTGTTCATCCGGCCAATGTTATCTCTCGTTAAAGAGAATCGAGCGAAAGAGCGGAATAAGGGAAAATAACGGGGAAGTGGATGAGAAGCCTTGTCCAGCTTTAATTATGGTTGGAAGCATTTTCCGGGTCGTTGGGACAGCTCGTTTGGTATGGAGTGCTCTTTCAGAGGAAGAAAAAGAGTAGAATAGGGAAAAGACTTCTCGATGGAATTACCTGAGGGTTAACTTTTTATTCGATGACCTGGTAGTACATGCAGAGATCCAGCAACGATGTCCGAAAGCTTCGTACACCAACCGGGCGGAAAATGTGGGGGCATTGTATTATCGTGCCAGTACAGAACAGATTTAATCAACCAACAGCGTTGGTTGGATCAAGAAAACGGGTTCCGGACACGACTCTACGGTGTATTTTCTTTATCGTCACTCCTCACCGTTTCATTTCCTTGTCTACCACCATTTCAACTTCACATTTGAGTATTGTAGTGTACCACACGCTTAGAACTAGTTGTAGGAGGATCCGGAGATAGTGGCAGAGAAATGGACAAAGGTGTTTCCTTTGCTACAGTACATGGGTGCGCGCGGCAAATAACAAGGCAGTGTTTGTTACGAGACTAATTGCCAAGGAGCTTCTGATGAAACGAGACCGCCGTACAACATCCTCGTTGAAAAACATCAACGAGCGTCACTAACACTGATTGGAAGCTCTTATTATACCTCGGAGCTTAGAGTTTTTGTCCGTCAGTACCAAGGCACTTTGCGACGAATCTCCATTCAGGTTTACAACGAAACAATCTCTTTTGACTTAAAAAATAATCCCTCTTCCAAAGTGTTTTACAGAATAATGATTATAAGAAATAGAAAAAAAGGTCAACCGTATCAACAAACATTTTAATGCTTTCATTTAAATTTCGATATCCTCCGACGAGCTTTTTTCTGCTTCAATAAAGTTTGTTTATAAATGATGGATATTCATTCGGATAGAACAATAATCTAACGACTTTTGTTGAACGAGCATATTGATATGTAAATTAAACGATCTCTCGATGAACGAATGTTTAAACATTTGATGCAAAAGAGCAGATATAAAAATGCGGCACAACGACCACGGACAAGTTGCGTTAATGACAGTTGCTTTATAACAGTATATCCGTGTGCTCCATATCGTTTTCACATAAATGCATGCGCACAATGCATCGTTACGTGCTAGCTGCCGTTTGACTCGGATGGAAAGAGATGGAAACTGAGGCAACCTGGTAACGCCCTGATGTAGAGCACGGCCCCGTGATCCGCTAGACAATCGCCGGAAGCTTTACTCTCGTTGTGATGCCAGACCGGAAGGTCACCGATTGATGCATTTTACTCCAAATAGCTGCTGTGAGTACATTATCCTTCTCTGGGATTAAACTAGTTTTCTTCGCAATTCAATGAATGAACGCGATAAGCCAGTTTTTTTTTGCAATCTCAAACCAAATTCTCGGGATTCCGTTTTCAACAATGATCCTAATTGAATAGAATTTTTCCATCATGTCACGAACCACGACTGTTCCAATTAATCGTTTGTCTACACCGAACACACGGAGCCGCGGTCGGTTACAAAGATTATATTTCAATTGAAGGTAAAAGACAATTTGAAAAAAAAAAAAAAAAAAAAAAAACAAAAAGTAAAATGATGACAGCAGGTTTCGCCGAACTGATGAAAAGTTCGTTAAAGACGATGCGGAGACGCAAAAGGAAGGGTTTTAAGATGCCTGGGTTGTTATTTGATATGAAGAAAAGTACGAACTCAGAGTAAAAGGGTTCAGCCGTGAAAGAAAACACGGGGATATGTATACGTTCAAGCTTAAAAATGAAATATTCGAGACGCTTTAAGGGGCTTCAAGCTTCAAGCGAAAGAAAGAAGGGAGACTTACAAAAATGCATAGAAAAGATACGCAAGAAAGGACAGGCGGATGAGAGCAAAAAAGCAAGAGAAGGTACTCTCTGGTGTCAGAAAGAATTAGATCCACGCCTGGCGCAAAACGGCCTTCACTAGTAAAGCGATCTTATAAATTGTATGAGACATCCAATTAGGATGGTAAATCGTAAACTGGATAGTTGGACGTCCGGTGAGGCCGCGACCTGGATACACTCCGTGTAGCTATATTACATGGATTGTACATTCACATGCACATCCGCATATACGCGACTCCCCCACGGGGCACCATTATCTCGCTACTCTCCCATAAATATACATTAATACATCAGTCCTCTTCCTTTCACCGACTCTGTTATTTCACCTGCGCCAATGGAAAGATTATCCGTCCATAAAATCCACTGTACAATATTGTAATACGAGTTTTCAAATATAATAAGTAGTGATAGACGCCGTAAAAATATTAATGTTTACCGAACAGTATATTGCGATATTGAGTCTGTAATAAATAGTTGCTGCAAATTACTCTCAAATATTGAAAATATATTTATATTTCGTAGTACCACTGGTTTATGTGAATGTAAATATTCAACGATGTTTAATATTTATTCAACAAATAGTTGAATCATGTAATGGAGAGTTAACAAATTTACTACACAAGTACAATGGGTTCGTAATACTCCATGAGTGCCTATTGAGTGTCTGGATTAGAGCATGCCCTTTGCTTGAAAGTCGTCCCTTAAGAACGACCGTCACAAACAAATAGCCATCCTTGTCGTGCCCTCATCAAAATATTATCAACTCATAAAATGTGAATTTGCGTATACAAGAATTCAGTTAAAGAAATCATAATAAGAGTTGTTGCCAACAATTTCATCAGCTAACATATTTTTGGACTTCGTAGAAACACGATTTTCCCTTTTCTGCCGCGTAATTTAATAAATCCGAAGAATTTCAATTGCTTACAATTTCTGGTTTTTTCTTACTATGAGGAAGTAAAATATATACCAGGATGGAAGGAAAATTTATAATAACTCATGTATTCCTGAAGAAATCTAAGGTCCTGATATTTACAACAAAAGAATGTTCTCGTTAACAAACATTAAATTCCCATTCAACACATTTGTTGCAAAGTTAACATTCATTTTAAGTTTAATCCAGAAATTATTGGATATTGTTGATCGTCTTGCACATAATTGCCGACACGTATTGATCAATAAGCGGCATAAAGTGATCACGCAAATACATCCGATTACTTTGAGCTCCTAATTGGTAAGTCAGAGTAGATTAAGTATCGTTATTCCTATGCTTTCAGAGAGGGCGTTGTTCAGCAAGTGCCTTGATCATCAAGCCCCGCTTTACGATTGCCGGATATTAAACAACGTCCGTGTAATTTCTGTAAGGTAATTCAGTCAGTGAAATAAGACACGTGGACGCAAACGATATATAAAGGTTGCTGTAATGTGAGAAGTTTAAAGCTTTCGCAATAACTGTAATTAGTCTGGGCACAGTTTTTTTTTCTTTCTAAGCATGGCTCAAGTTTAGTAAAAACAAAATCGTCGAACGAAGAGAAAGATCATGTATAAATGGATGATAAATTACTCATGAATTATAGAGCTATTCGTCGTGAGTTCATTCATACAATAATGTGTAACCCCTACCAGGTGCTAAGTGGATAAAGGAGAACGGAAATAGTTTTACTTCCGTTAGACTGCAATTGAGTTATTCTCTTGTTGGCACATAAGCATAGACTTACACATCATATGCAATAAAATGATGCTGGTTGGTGATCTCTGTAAATATCTATATTTAAACGACAGACTTTGGCAATGAACGGGGAAATTATTTATTCATCAATCAGATCTTTAAGTTCTCATTGTTAGCTCTTATTATTTATGGCCATAGTTCAAATCGATTTATTTATCCCCGGTAACCTACACACGCAGGTTAAAAAAAAGAAAAAATGAATTCGATTTGAGGTATCGAGATATTTGACAGAGGTTAGATCATCAAAGCCATATACAGGGAGAACAAGTGAATCGATATTACATTTTCTGCTATACAATGGAGTGTACATGAGAAAAGAGCACATTCTCAATTTTCCTTGTAAGTAGCAAAGGAAAATAAAAAGAAAAGGAAAAAGTAAGAGAGCACACAATCGTCGGTTGTAGCGGGTGAACCACGACGCCTGTGCTCAGTGCCACTCGCGGGAGCCATTATATTTCATCCGTAGAGGAAAGCTGATGATTGATCGAGTATAATAAGTTGGCCACGCGATCTCTTTCCGTTTTTTCCTTCTCTCATTCTTTTCATCTCACTCTCACAGCGACCACTCGCTCGAATGCTCTCGGGAACGCGGCCAACTTATATTAATTTTTCCCCACCGGGTTCTGGAGTTTATTATTGGAGCCTGCGGATGGATGACAGGGCCATTGCTTCTCATAAATGAATCTGTATACCTATGTATGAAAATTTCAACCTAAATGGACAAGTGACTGAGCGTCATCATCGAATATTATGACCAGATTTTCTTTTATTATTTTTATTACGCTGAAGTATTCCGACGTTTATTTAGTAGATTCCGTTTCGCAGATTGTTGTTTGCTGCAACTCGAAAAATCAGATCACATGGGCTCAAAGATTGTATCCGCCAGTGAAATTCGCGAAGGTTCCGTGACAGGCAACAATTGAAACCGTTATTAATAATCCATTAGAAACTGCGTCTAAATTTGGTATATGACTGATCTCTGTATTCATTTTTGACCTCGCGGTAATCGTCCTTTGACAACCGTTGAAAAACACTACTATAAAGTTAATTATTCACGATAATTGTTTCTATGCAAAGCTATTTCGCACTAGTAGAAAAAAAAACGTGAAAAAAAGGCAATTATTTTTCTGGGTTACCTGCCGATGCCGGTGAAGAAATTATGTTCATCACGGAAACGGTGTTAACCTTGTTCACTGACCGGATCTTGGATTTCCTACATCGTTTCCGGACCGCGACGACAACGAACTGAACCGGTCGGTCTCAAGTGAGTAAAAATACCTCGAAGTTCTATTTTTTCGTCTTCAAGACTTATTTTTATCTGCTTTTACTGCGGAACTAATCATTTGAGCTAACAGATCGAGAGCAATTTCTCACAGTTTTTCCATAAATCTCAAATGAACAGTTGCTTTCTAGTTAATTCACTCATCGTACACAATAATGCTTCAATAATAATTAAAGTTGATATTTAATTCAATCTTTAAGGTGATAATTTCTAAGATGTGTTGGAATGAAAAAAAAATTTAAGACACAATACTGGTGCACACTTTCCCACAGTTGTTGTCAAGCTTGAGTGCAAAAATTGCAGGTTGGATAACATGCACGACCCGGAGCTTTGGTTTGTTTGAGTTAGGGTGCGAGGGCGCATCATACTCAAGCCTCACAAATCCTGTTGCGACATATATCTATAACTTGATGTCGAGACTCTGCCACGTCTCTAGATACCAAAGGCAATTCGACGCTTCTCAAGCTAGCGCGAAACCGCGAACTGTTCGTTGCCGAGTCAAGCGACTCAAGTTAATAGTATTCCCGCTGTGAAACCAACAGCTTGTACTCTCCGTACTCTTCCCCATCATAGACTTATGTTTTCCCGTCTCAGGCTTCATGTACACATACGGGCTGTTCAAATATTTCCGCACGTGCATGATTCTGCAATTGCCGCATGTGTTCTCGGCTCTTGGCAAACGATTCGTACATACACAAACGTACACACATATATAATAGTGAATGCATTCAGAGACAGTGTTAATGGACTATTCCAAACATCCATGTACTGATACCTATAAATTACTTCATTTGTTGTGACTTTTTTTTCTCCCTTATTTATTAAAAATACTATCCGCTGTTCTCATGTTCTGATCGCAACAGGTGGTATAGCAGTAGAAATAGGACGTTGAGTACTGTCAGTATTTTTAATAAATTTCATGAAATCGGTGTTCAATCCAGGACGTGATTGTATTGAGCTATTTCTCAAAGAAAAATCCTGTCTAATGAATGATTTGGAGCTTTTCGAACTTGATCGGTTTCGCAGTTTTCACATCTTTGGGCTTGCCTTTTTGTAATTACTTCCAATATAAATGTACAATGGATACGTCTTTTTCATACGATTTTATCATGTTCGTCAGATGAAAAATATTTTGAAATATTTTTAGAAAGAAAAACATCAGAGATAAATGAGCTCTTAATTTCTGAATCAATACAAACTTTATTTCAAAACTTAAACGAATCTTAACCTCGTTGTGTTAGTTGTAACTATGCACTGAATCCATTTTGTTGATGTTTAAATGGATAAGATAGACCTTGACGAACGCGTTTTCTAAGAGCTTATTGATTCGGGAGCCAGATTTTCCATCCTTGACAGTCTGGAGGATTTAATCTTTATCTATAGGTTTTTATCTCATCTAGAAGCTTGCATTAAATAATTTTATGGAAAAATGATAATTAATAGAGTCATTAGGGCAACATGTATGGTTTTCTCCGCTTTAAGTTTTCATTTCCTCCTCTTACTCTTAATTAAGCAGTCAGTGCTCCAGAGTTGTTGATAGGACGCGATCTTTGAAAAAAAAAAAAAAAGGAAAGGAAAAAAAAAGAAACCTCTGGCTATTACAGACGCGTGAGCAGCCCCTGCGCCATAAGCTCGGAAAAACGGAGAGTCGAGAACAAATCCACGGTGCTCTAGATTCCTTCGTTTATATTCCAACGGCCTCGGCACCGATCGTTCGACTGTCGAACGATAAAACGTGCAAAATGCACTTATTATTCAGAGAGACGCGCGAGCGGTTGGCGCGTAAAAGAGTTTCGTCGGTACTGTGTGTGCTATTATAAAAAAAGCCGCCTTGGAGGATCCGATCAACGTTTAAGGATCTCTACCGTATGCGGGGACAAAAACGGTGGAGAAACTGATCCTCGGAAGCGAGGATTTTCAAACGAGATGCTGGATATCCAGCGAGGCAGATTCTTTTTCGATTTGATCAATCTCACAAACATGTTTGCATTTGGTACATAAAATATAAAAATGAACGTGTAACAGAACGCAAATTGAAAAACGAAAATTTTCATTGATTTATTGTTCTTCAATTTCGTGCACGAATTTTTATTGATATTTGAAACCCGCGGTAAAGTATCATTGAAAGCAAAAAACAAAAGCCAGTATTATGAAAAATTTTCCTTGAATTTTTCAGCATAATGATCCTCCGGAAAAAAGGAGCAAGCCATTCGTAATAATAATAATAATGAATTTTATTGTTCGTATTTTCGAATTGCGGTAAGCATGCAACAATGCGACGGTAAATTCTCTTTTTGTTTTCTCTTTCAATGTATACTCAACGTCCATGTTAACAATGCATTCTTTCTACATTCGTGAATACTTCTCTCCAACTTCGCTGCGGAGACTCGAGTCCTATTATATTTCGGATATCCGCGGCTAAAAAATAGGGCACTTTGGTCTCAATATATAATTCTCCTTTTTAGAATAGTCGGGGCTCATGAAATCTTGACATTTATTATTTTTTTATCGCCCGTGGTTGAAGAAACGACTGGCTCGTGGACGCGGAAAAATAAATGTTAAGCGGTTTACTTCTACATTGCCCAAATAAAATGAATGAATTTTCTGGAGCGACATATTATTCTACGTACGATGGAAACTTCTTTGTATTACAACAAATTAACTATAAATGGCTCATGTAAAACTTGGTGTTGTAAAAACTTATGAGGTGCTGGATCCGATTCAGCGTTGAATAACATTAGTCAATTCGTCACCGATCAGTTAAGATACGGAGTCTCACCATTTTTGGCACGAAAAAGGACACGAGGACATGCCGGTCAACCGATCAAACATATATCGTGCCCTTGACTATTCAAACATATCTAAAATTTATTTGTTACGACGTGTGTGCATGAAAATTGTCAATCAACAGGTACGTCAGCTAAAGGCAAAATAACCGGTTAGAATGAACATACACGAATGTGAGAAGGGCGAAGAAATCAGTGTTAGTACAGGTGAGAAATTGAGTGTATGAGTGAATCACTAGCCGCGATATAAAATTTCTTGCTTCGGAATTTATTATTACAGAACGAGCATGCAACGTCAAATGAAAATATATCGTAACATGAAAACGATTTGAATTTTGAGGTGTTTACTGTTTGCAAATTACAACGTAGAATTTGTAGTGTATTAAAATTTTTCGAGTAAGTAATTTCAAAGAAACACGGATTTTCACATAACTTTATACTTTTATGTTGTGCAAGAATTCCGCACATTTGATCGTGAATGTTGTTAGGATGTTCAAGATTGCATCGTTGAAATGCAATGAAAGTTCTGATTGCAAATCGTGAATTATGCAACTTGGTAATTTCACAATATTTTTTTTAATCATGTACAATTATAGAATTTTTTTAATCAATTATATTTCATTTAGTCTAGTTGCTTATAAAAAAAACGATGACCATGACACGAAAAAAAATATATATATATATACGCTGCCTTGGAATATTTATTTGCCTTTAACGTTTTCAATTAATGTTGAGTTTTTAAGAATAAAGTTAAATTTTAGAATGTCTGTAAAACCGAAGTTTTGATGAAAGCTTTATATTTTTTTATCCACTTCTATAAAAGTCTTAACTCTCTTTGAATGTTTAATCGGGTTAATTTGAATATTGCAAAAACAGCACTTTATCGTCCTCTTGAATGACGAAACGATGTAATAACTATACAACGTATCTCGTTGAAAATTCAATGGCAATTGGATTTGGAAGCACACGGCCATGAATTGCAGACGCGGAATTAAAACATCTTGACGCTTTTACCTCGGGTCAACGACTATCAGGACAGTTAAAGGGGAAGAGACTAAAAAAGATGAACTTGTGTGATCCGCGAGAAGCAAATCTCTATAAAGATAGGAGCCCACTGCTCTCAGGTTCGTCTACACTTTTCTTTCTATCCTTTTGTCGTACTTTTACGCAATCTCGCCCTCGTCGTTCTGACGAGCAAAAATGGTAATTCTCTTGTGCGATTCAAAGTTATATTATCACTCTCTCGTATATTTGGATATATTTCTTTTATTTCTCACGCTTTATTTCCGTTTTTCTTCTGCGAGCTCCGGTAAATTAAATCGGTCTAATGAGCGCCGATATTTTATGTTCACAGAATAATTCAGTGAGTTCCCAACCATAATACCTTAAGGAAAAAATCAAAAAAAATGTAAAACCTTCACATAACTCGGCCGGATGGCGATCTTGAATTCATTTCCCATTATATCAACGGAAAAATTCTGTGGTAATGCGCAGTTGAACAATCATGATTATCTTCGACAGATCTTAGATGCTTTAATTGCCATTACCAAATGATTTGTTTTAACGAAAGTAAAAAAAAAAAAAATTTGCGAAAGTGAACATGCTTTCAAATCCAAAGCTTGCCGTTATGAGTCTTTACGAGAGTAGAAGAATGCATTAAAAAAATAATCGTGGGATTGATTACTTCCGCATCAATTTGCAACAACTACTTCAAGAAGGAGAATTCCCAAATGTACGTCCCGAAAGGATGAAGCGTCATAAAGTGCGAATTGCGAAATCGGTGTCATTGGCCAACAAGAAAGGTTGAAAATCGTCGAATCGCTGGGACGCTCAGAATGGTAAAATGTTTGACAATGCATTGAAATTCCCATAGTGATGCATGCTCTTGCATTGTTTCATTAGGGAGCCATTGACGGCCGTCGCCAGAGAGAACGAGAGAAAATCTTGCGATCGATGGCGTTCGAGCTTTGGCAAATGCTACACACTTTTTTAGGCTTGTTTCTTTTCATCGCCCTTTGTTAAACGGTTGACTGTACACAAATGTGTACAAACATAGACACAGGAAAGCATTGCTCGTAATGTGGTGAAACCGGAACGCATATATTTTTTCAATCCTCATGTTGATTGTCGTTGATTAAATGACACGGAGAAAGAGAACAGTTGAGCAACATACGGTTCCGCACATAAATATTGTTCGTTTCACATATAAATGTCGTGTATAAAACTCATGAAAGATTCATTGCATCCGGTCAACTTACGATTTTGAATAGTAATTTCAATAGAAGTTAAACATTAAAAATATTTTTTATTCAGAATGTTTTATCAGATCAGAATAAATTTGATTATGCATAAACTCTAACAAAGCACGAACCATAATTTAATTTACATTGCTCAGAATAAATCTTTGGCGTTTCAAATCCCGCTTCGATTCATCAACAATAGCCCCCATCAGATTAGCGTCCATACGATACTCGATCCTTGTTCTAATTACCGTAAGGAAATTTGATATTTTTTTTAAACCTTTTTTTCATTAAAAAAGCTCAGTCGAAATGTGTACAATAGAAAGATGCACAATACGAAAAGTATTTCGTAAGGTTCTCTGTGTTAATCCGAAAAGGTGATTTACTTAATAATTATGTAGATTATAAATGGCAAGCGAGATATACTGGGTTGGACTTAATTAAATGGCTCCTGCTGCTGACACGACAGCCTTCCTCATTTCATAGGATTTAATTCGACCGTTTAGAAACTCATTAAAGCGCTCTCGTATTCTCATCCTCTTTTTCGTAGCTCAAAATAAAAGAAAGGGTGTTTCAGGCCAGTCAGAGAATATCCTTCTCATTCTCTTAGAGTTTGTGCACCGAGCGGTCCACTTTCCGTGGGCACTGATGTATCAAAGAAAATGAGCTTAAACTTTCTTCTTGTGACCCTTCGTGAGGTCTAACCGTTGAGGTTTTCGTCGTGGCCACTGTCTGTATATACAAAAGATGTTTACAATTGAGGGAAACGTCCGAGTTTGGTGGTTTCTAGTGGGAAGCCATGGTAACGCCATTGCCGTCACTCCACGAGATAAAAAATATTATAGACCCTGAATGTACATTTTTCGGGATTCACGTTTCACCCCTTGATTCTTCACTGTGACTTCAGCTCTCAAACAAGTTCTGGTCAAATTTTATAAATCAACTACTATTTGAAATTTTAATGGGAACCTCAGGAATTTCAACAGGATTAACTGTCTATTTTCTGAACTAATAGATCATCAAGAAGCAGAATAGTTATGCTACGAAACATTGGTTTTACGCGAAAAGAGGTTGTTAGCAATGCAAGGAGGTTGTGCGTCCCTCAAAGTAAAAGCACGATTTCTTGCAGTCCTATTGAAATTTATTCATGACATTTGACAGAGAAAAGGAAACAAGCAGGTATTAAAAAAGGAACCCTCACAACAGAATGTATTAACATGAGATGAAAAGTCGTATGGCTCAATTTTGGAAAGATAAGTTCTTAGGGATTTGGGCAGAGATCAAATTAAATCGCATTGATGGGTGAATCAAATAATTGATATCAGTAAACGTGGTGAATGATCAAACGCATACGCGATATTTCGGTTAATTCTGAATCCAAGTAACTGCATGGTTCCTCGATTCTTCACCCTGTGTGTTGTGTTAACTCTAACTTGTTTGGAAAGCCAGCTGACTATTTTAGAAGCGACCACTTTCGCACGGTGAGGTGTAAAAACTGTTAAACTGAGACCAGAAAACGCAGCATTGCGAATATAAATGGAAACAAAGTGAATAGATGAGTGTAGCATGAGTACTTTCGATGTAACTATAAGCGCCAAGTTGTCACTATTCGCACCGCTGTATTCTCCAGTGGTAGGCGAAATAATTGCAAAGAACAATATGATTGCGATGACATTGGTGGTGACTAGATGGCAGAAAGTGTACGCGAAAAAAGCCCGCATTGTAAAAAAAAGGAAAATAACACCAGCGCATAACCAATCGACAGTAGCGGGAAAAAAAGTAATTCGCGATGACACAAAAGGAAAATATAGAGTTGTAAATGAAAACGAGACGCTCGGGATGGAAACTAACGCCCTAGATGAGGAACGAACGAAAAAAAACAGCGAGGAGAAGTGTGAGGGGATCGCAGCGAGGGGTTGTATGTCGTAACCAATGGAATTTAGTGAGCCGTTAGTGTGCGACATTTCGGCCAGATGGTTTTCCCTCTACTCTGTCCAAACTCACCCCGAACCTGGTAACAGATCGCCCACTAACCCCGTGTGTGACATTGCGTTACGAAATGAACGCGTGAGACGTTTACGATGCACAGTTATGCCTATACGCGCGTGTGCATATGCGCCATTGCGGTACGTAGTGACGAAGGGATAAACTTTTTGTGTTTTTTTTTGTTTTTCCATGAAAAAGACGAATGTGACAACTGTGACGAGATCGTATGTATATGTCCACATATGGAGGAAATTCGACTGACAGCAAATATGTAGTACACTAGGCTCCTATAAAATATCAAACCTGCCAGGGACGTTTCATTGTCTCAACTTCCCTTGAATAATGACGAAGCACGGAAAATTCGTAATCCACGGAATTCTGGATCATAGATGAGAGGGAGTCTCCTGCGGTACGGGACGCTTTTATAAAAACAATAAAGAGGAGAATCAGAGAAAAAAAACGTCAGCTTTTCCACAGCGGCAGAGCAATAATTGAAACGCCAGAATAAACGAACGAACAAATGATAAAATGGCGGAGATGGCAGAAGTGACGAAGAAAAGGAAGAAAAACGAAAAAAGCATGCCGAGAGGCGTTGAGCCTGAATTCATAGCGACGACGAGAAGGTTTTCGGCGTGCGAAAGAAGACTGCTGAACGAAAAGAGGAAAAAAACGTCTGAGAGAAAGAGAGAGAGGAAGAAAAAAGAAAAACGAATATTTCGCACCAGCAAGCACGCCTCGCGACGAACTACGGATTTTCAATCAATTTTTTTTTGTTGTTTTGTTTTCAAACGCGTATGCCATGCTCGCTTGCCGCTTTCACGCTACCATTGTTCCCTGTCTGATTCTCGCACATACCTGCGCGAAATTCTCGTTCACAAACTCCACAGAGCTAGTCCCCTCTCGACGTCTTCCTTTCCTCTCTATCCCCTCGATCCCTTTCCCTCTCGCACGCTCGACGTCTACCTCTTTCCATTATTCCCGCTTACGAGTGAAATATTTGGAATATGAAAATATTTTTCACCGCGACGCCCGACTGTTAGTCCTGAACCTATATCGGGCTCGGCTACGGTTTGATCTCTTTATGCTTTTTTTTTTTTTTTTTTTTCCACTTCCGTGCGAGCGTTTGTTCGGAACCTGACGACTGCAAAACAGTCAATGAAATTCTCGAAACTCACGTGGCTTGAACACGCTCGTGAATGCTTTGAATTGTTCATACATTCAATTCAAGTAAGTCGACCAGGATGGTTAATTAGTCGTTGTTTAGCGAGCCATATAAATGACTGTTGGTTTTAAATGTAGGCTAAGTCTTGTATATGGATTGTACACTAATAAATGGCAGCGGATCGTTTTCGTGAAATAAGTTTATACTCCCAGAAACTCAACTGACAACTATGTATACCAAATTATGAGATAAATCGCATTGAATATTAAATCCGATTCCAACTTGAAATCAATTAAAAGTGGAGAAATTACGTAACGAGCTTGAGTCCAGTGAAATATGACATTAAATTGTAATATCACAGTTACTTCATTTTTGGCGTCGAGATTGAATCGCTAGTCTCAATATCAAAAGATGATAGATAGATCGTAAAAGTGCGCAAGTCCAATCGTATATGTATTTAAAAAATAATAATAATGCAAAAAAAAAACAGTGCGCAAGGATCGTTGCCAAGCTAGAGGCATCAATCGGGCGCAGACTTGTGAATGCTGGCAACGAAACCGAAATGAGAACACAGGAAATAGAAAAGTTTCGGGGATTCCTCTTATTATCTTTTCTTATCCGCCACAATTACGGCTGAACTGCAACGGGTCGAGCTAGAGCAAGTATAGTCTGGCATGCACAAGAGGCAGAGAAGAAAAATGTAGTTTTCATGGCGTCGTAGAGTCTCGATGGATGCAATTGTGACTGTTTTCGTGGATAACAATAACGAATACAGAACAAACGAGATAAGTGTTATTTGCAAGCCTGAGAAAAGACTCGCAGATGGGATCGTTTCAAAAAGATTAAGGCTGGTCCTTGTTATTACGTATTCCCGAGAAAGACTGTAATTTCATCGTGATGCATCATTTTTAAATAGTAGCAAAGGAAATATTACGCGCATGGACGCTCGAAAGGTCGGAACGAGACATGGTCCATTCACGATTATTCGCACTGTTTGTGCTTTGTCTTTAGTTGGCCTTCGTTCAACTCGGCAACCTTACAAGAGTCTGGCATATATACCGCAGTAAATAGCAATTATACTATGCGACCGAGGATACTCTCGAACTTGGAAGAAGCTTCACTTCATGGACCACCCTACTATCGGGATACTACGTAAGTATTATGTTCGGAACTATAGCGGGTCAAACTTTCAACAGAAAGTTCGAATCTTGTATCCGCCTGGGACTTCGAAAGACCTGTCGAGAGAACTACGTACTGCCCAGTTTTTGTGTACATATAAAATACAATGAGGACCAAACAAATGGTAAGAAACAGAGGTCGACAGAATCCATGATGCCTTTTATTTTCGGAGTACCATAACGAAAACGACAAAGACCAACTGGCTGCAAAGAGCATTATATAAATGGAATTTTTCCAACCCCGGAATTCTCGCAGTATTCTGCACAACGAATATAAAAGTCCAGGGTTTCACCGTTGGGAAGGCAATTTGACGATGGTTTGTATGAACAATAATACCACCGAGAGCAGAACAGAAAGCAGAGCTTGCCTGTTGCAGGCTGACCCCATAAGTTCCGCGTTGAAACTTTTTTCCATAAATAAAATCACTGCAACGGCACGTATTTGTGAGTTGTGAGTGAAGACTAGGCTGAGAAAAATCTCATTCAAATTCTTGGACTTACAGAGGCATCATTATATCTTCAATTATCATTAGAAAAATCCAAGCCGACAGTTCAATTGACTGTATATGGGTTTTCTTATGCAAATTCTTGCCAGTAAAAACATGGATGTTTGAAGATCTTAACTGAAAAGATCAACCAGCATTCATATGAAACTAGCAGAAGTAAACGGCGTTTGTGAGGAACATTTCAATTACGGAAGATGTTGTTATAAACCCTAACATTTCTTACCACCCAACACAAAAGGCTGTCTACATTGGAATCTTCTCCCGACGTGGGTGAAACCCCCTTAAGGCTCAATCCTGAAATAGATGTAGCTGTATGCCTCGTTTTTACAAGGATCTCTCGTAGGATTTCATCCAGAGAGTTAGGATAAACATTGTACACAACGCTGAAGTGTAGCACAATCATGCCGTTGTAATAAATGATTTCATATGCATATTAGATATTTAAGTTTCCCTTTCCCATCGTTTTACTATTACCGCATGCTAAATCCATGCAACCGAAGAGTAAAAAGTATACAAAGAAGGGAATGTCATTGTAGTAACATTCTCCATCGTGCAGTTAACGATTTTTGAGAATGTTACGGTCCACAAAGAGTGGATTAAAGATTTCTTCGCAGGTTTTCAGCAATCAATTTATCTGATTTTTATTCCTCCGTCATTGTATCATAAAAAGAATCCCTATTTCACAAATAATGGTTAATTCTATCATGAAGGTACTCCAGATAAAATGCAACGCTGCATGCAGGAACGAACGTCCTTAAATCGTGAAATTCAACGAAGCTATTATACGTATGCGATGTAAGCTCGACCGAGTGTCGGATAACTTGTAAAAGAAGAGGCAACAGAACGAAAAGAGACTTTCATGTTGAAGAAAACACCACTGCACAAACAAGAATTCTTGGTGGTATTCCTATACGTCAACATTACGAACATGGAAGAGCGGCTTCTCGCGTAAGCTCACTCCCATTCACTAAGGAGAAGTAATAACGGGACTGTAACTGCTGCAGCAGCTTCGAGACAGCTTCAGTGTCGAGCCAAATTGCAATTAAGGGTGACGACGCCCAGATTTATGGGAGTAGAGCTGCTAGTATAGCACCACAGCGTTACATCGTCACACTGTGCCACAAATCTCGTATCAGGTTTAACTAACTGTTGCAGGTACAATGGTTATCGTTAATTGCTGGACTCAAGCTGATCCGTTCATTTATTTTTCATTTCAATACAAAATTTGGGGCTTTATAACTATTGCGAGTGACAGCTAGAGTGAATAATGTATTATTGCATCATCGAAATAGTCAATTAGTTGATTCAACTCAATTAATGTGAGTTTCACAATAATAACAAGTGAATGCTGATGCAGCTCAAATGGGTATATTTATTAATAATTCAAGATGTCGACCCTTTGACTGTACAGTACCGCTTCCTGCATTTGTAACAAGCAATACCTTAAAACGTTCGCTACAAATCGATAATGGCATGGCTAAATTTTTAATGGTGATCGAACAAAATAATTCGCTGAAACACGATAAGTAAAACGCGCGTAGGGTGATGGTGGCGGGGGAAGTCGATTGGGCCTCAGCACCAGCTTATTTCCAGCTTCTATCATGTATACCATTAAACCGTTTTTCTCAGACTATTTATTATGACCATCTTAGGAGCCATAATGATATCACCTAGAAAGGATTCACAACAAACTCTAAAAACCCATGAAAACCATTTTTTCGCACTACACCCATTTCCTTTACATCGAAAATCAGAGATAAATTGGGCAGCCCTGAGACAAGATTGAAGAAATTGTATCTCGTAAGTAAACTTTTATACTCACAGTTTAGTAACGTGCGATTTAGCAGCACGAATGTATAAAGTCCGCGGTAAAATAACTCATAACGATACTCCCCGAGTATAAGAGTGTCCTACCGGTACTTAGTAGTAGCAATCAACTATTTCACACTCGAGTTACATGTTGGATGAAGGTAAAACTGGTCGTTTGGTCTGCTCGTGTAGCCTCCGTGAAAACGTTTGCGTCAGGATACTCGTCGTACGAACATAGTGGACAGTCTTTCGTGGCTGTAAAATACAGTAAGCCAATGCGATGTTCTCGGATGTGTAGATTAGATGAGTGGTCATTGCAGCATGGTGCTAAAACTGACTGCTGGATGCAGGAGCCTTTTAAAACGCTTATTATGAGGGGGTATGCTTTCCGAGGGAGTCACTAACTGAAATTTACGTAAACTTTGACTAGTTTTACAATAGATTGATATATAAATACCTAAAAACGAGGCGGCGTTTTAACGTCAAGTGTATATACACACTTGAGCTTACGATCCAGTCATAATGATCCTTCAGGCGCCAGCTCTTTTCTGTCACACGTCGATGAATGCGTCTTCTGATGTTAGATTATCCGTACTTTAAATCGTGAAACATTATGCAAGTTCAAAAGATGAATGGAAAAAGGCAGTTAAAGGGTCGTCTTCGACCTCCAAAATACGTGTACGTCAACGATCAATTAGACAGAAACGAACGAAATAAAAAAAAGTGGTTACGTGCACAAAAAATAAAGAGGTGAAGAGTGGAAAAGCTAAAAAAAAAAAGTTGAAGGATAACATTTACAACGTCATTCAACAGATCTCCGTCTTGTAGAATAAGTTCCTCACAGGTGAAGCGAGAGGTGGTAAAAGACGGTTTCTTTCTCAGCAACCGCAGAATCGTGACGGAAAGTCATCAGGCGTGCGAAAATTCTCGAGTGCTAGATATATGAGGGAGGATGAGGGTGATTTTCGTTCTTTTCTGCCAAGAGGTTTCGCTCGGATAACTATATATAAACATTGAAGACTCAAAAAGAAATAATTGGAGGAAGAAGGTATATACGATCGTGAAAAGGCCAACAACTGTTATGCATGAGCCTAAAAAAAAGGAGTAGACAGCATTCAAGCCCAAAGGCATAAGCAAAACCACTTTTATGTATAATTTCAACAGGTTCCGTGGTATGGTCTCTAGCCCTTGCCTGAACTTTTATTTTTTATAACCCTTTCTCTTTGCGCAATGAATGCGCCGCTTTCTCGATTACCGCGACCAAGCCTATAAGTTCTCCTTCTTTGAACGCAGTATAAAAAGAACTGGGACTGTGGACTATCATCATCAAGCCCACTAACTCGCGCGACAATCGTAAAACACGGAGATTCCAAGATCTTGTGTCGGTTGGGGTTGTATATCGTTTGACTGTTGAAAGTCCAGACATAACACTCAGTGGTATTTCTGATGATGACAAAGATTTAAAGATATCGTGGGAAAAGATTGTACAGTAAATACTTCGCAGCATTACAAGCCCGATGTGACCCCAGAAAATCAAGGTTTCGAGATCGATGTACGAAAGTGGGGATTGGTTGATCTCTCGATAAAAGAGACATTGCAACTTACTAAAAAAAAAACCATATTCCCATTGGATTTACAATAAGTATTACTTAATTTACAGTTTCATCAGCGTGCGATTTCGATGATAAGCGGAAAAACCTTATCGTAGAATATATCAGAATGCGGCAGCTCGGCTCTGGACCTCGCATGGATTGTGCAAATCTTGTTTTTTTTTTTAAATCTTTAATTTTATTGGGATGGTTGGCGTTGAGTCTCTATCACGGCCTCTGATGATACATTGTTTTATATTCAATCTGACTTCACAGACAAGGCGCAGGAACTTCTAATGAATTATAATTTAGTCGCAACCAAAATCGCTTTTGAAAAATATATCACATAATTGAAAACAAGTAGCTTGCATTGATCACAACTCTGAACCAAATGCGTCGCATAAAATATCGCGGATATGTAATAAATGTATGAACAGTGATCGAGAAAATATAAAATCAAAACCTATCCCTGTATATGTTCATCAATTCTAAGAATGAAACCGCATACTCTGTAAGTAAATCCTTCCAAAGCACACGAAGAATCGTCACATCAAAATATATTCAGTGTGAAAAGTAGAGTATGACGTTTAAGATGATTAAAAACATACGATAAGAGGGTAAAGGAAAATAGAAGCAAAATTATTATAGGCGTACGCCTTTAGTTTCTAGAATTGGAGATGTACAGCTGAGGACCAAAAAAATGAGTGCTTTGAGTAACTGGAGGCGATCATCCCGAGTGACAGCAAATTTCTGAGTTTAATGAACACAGCACAATGAAGGAAATAGTGCACGAAGAAAAAAAGACGTGGAAATAGGAAGACAAAAGAAGGGGAGAAGAAAAAAGCTTGGAGATGTAACCGAATGAAAACAGAAACGAATGAGCGCTCGTGAAGGCTAGTCATCAGCTCACAAAGATGATGCCAAAGAAACCCGAGAACCGACGTCGTTTGCACCTTCGTACACCTTAGATTGTCTCTTTTGTAGACGAATTTGATTTCTCCAGGGACATATATATATATATATACTAACAGGTTCTGTTGGTTCTGGGATCCGAGAAACCTCATGCTTCTTCCCATACATGAATGAGGCTTCCCCCAGTCTCACTAAAATTCCTCACTCCAGTATCTCCGCTCTACTATGACACTATACTCGCACTTGAGCTGAATGCCTCTAACCAAACTGCAAGAATACAAGCAAGGAAAGCTGGCACGCTAACACCCCTCGAGAGCCATTCGCGGCGCGAATGTCAAGCAATTTGTCCATGTTCATGTGGCCATGAGGAAACAAACAATGTATGAGCGTTTCTATACACTGTTCCCATTTTAGCGGTCGGTACAAGTACCTATGTGGTTTTCTTTAAATTGCTCGTGAACCTGCTTGCGAAAACATAAAACAAGGGAAAATGGGGAGAAAAAGGATGGTAGATAGTATAAAACGAGACACACTTTACACCGTCGTCAACTGTCCACGATAGTTAGCATTTATAAGAATGTTTCACCTTATCAGAGAAAATGATTTTCAGCAGGAATAAAGGGTACAACGGAATTATGAGAATTGACACTGGTAGAGAGGAAGTTATTTCATGACGTTTTTTTTTTTTCCAAGAATACATTGTGGTTTCGATGAAATGAATTACGCACAAAGGAGATTCGGCAATTAGCAATACCGGCAGTGTATGCGTTAGTGACCAATTGAAAAGTAGACCGACGAAACAGCAGTACCAAGGCACAGAAGCGAATAACCATGCACAAAACATCAAAGCCATAATTAGGCTTTGTAAACTGAGGTCTCAGACTGCGTTAAAGTGTTATGTCAGGCGAAATTGACCGAACGATTCGACCTATAGAGTTAGGACAAACGGTCGATGGTAGGATTACACGCAAGAGGAAAACATGATGATAGTGAGCTGCGAGTCCAAAGGAGAACCCGTCAACAAAGTGGTCGACGTCAACCCTGTAGTGGCAGAAATGGTTGCCTGTATATTTACATATAACGGGGTAACCCTATGGCTGCCTCCGACCCGGTTCAGCAATTATACGGCGAGAATGTTCACTGTACCCTTTGATGTCAGTGAAATTTGAGACCCATCAATAACAGACGTGGTCTTCTTTTTGTTCAGGTTTGCCAAATCAAGATTGTTCGTCAATGTCGTGTGGTCTTTTATCGCCGGGAAAAGTAGTGTTTATAAATAAACGTGTACATTGAAAATTAAGAGATGCACGTTAGCCACGTATTGTTTTTTTTTTTTTTTACTTATCAGATTCATAGGATATTATAGATGAGTGCGGCGAATAAATTCTGATAAAAACACAAATACGTTTTGACAGAGGCAAACGAGAATGAAAATATAGTAGTTACGAAAATTCAAAACGATTACTGCACGTTCTCATAATATGATAATTTGAATTTTTCTTCGTATTAGCAAAATACTGTAGGGCATTTTATAAGAAGACTCTATAGGAAGGTGAGAAAACAGATGTCATGAAATTTAATATGTTAGATAAATTAACCTTTTTTAATAACAAAAATTTGTAACTTCCGTAATGGCATCCGTTAACCAATGTATAAGCACGGCCATCGTTATGAATAACTGAAAGAGTCACAAGCGTTTTTTCACTGATGAATAGCTCAATTAAAGAATTTACTGCATTTCCAGTATTTTGTAGAAATTTTCTGTGTCCTACTTCATATTTTTTCGCAAGCTGCTCGCATGTACGAATGCAAAAATATCATCACCACGATATAAAAAAATATTGCACAACTACATCCAACCGATTGGATCACAATTGCACAAATACATCCAAGCGATTGGATCAAACAAAAGGAAGAATTGAATTAACAACGCATTGAGGAATTATTTGATTCATATGAAACAGATATCTTTTCTCAGACAATATGTTTTGGAAGCAGTCAGGAGTCCGTTCGATCCCTCCTCGTAACCGAAGCAGGGTCGTTGGCAATTACGCTTGGTCTGCGTTACGTAAGCACGTTAACTCGGCATTACTCTGGTAGAGTGTTCGGTTTTGAATTGCCCTGAGGAAAATTTCTCACTTGTTCTAACGTTTAACTTTTCCAGACACACTTTGCACTGTACTGGCGTTAAGAGAGATTTAAACGGTGGCGTTTGAGATTGCGTAATGCAATCGTAAACTGCGATGTGTTACGCTGGCATATCGTTACTGTGATCAATAGTATCCCAGGCGATATAAATACAACCTGCGAGCGCTATGCACTAGCAAATAATCATTACGTACTAAGTCAAAGTCACTAATCCAGTCTCTTGATACGCCTTTTGGTAGGCGTCAAAAAATCATACAGTTCTCTTTTCGAACGTGATTTCTGATTACCACTAAGAACCATTTTCAACAACAGGCGACAAAGGAATGGTTATTAGAAGTGAGACATTGAAAAATGAGATAACGAAGACTTCAAGTTTCCAGACCAATGAAGAAACTAGGCCGAATGGAGCTTAATGTGATTATTAGGTAACGCGTTACACTATCCTATTTGTTTGGATCTGAAGCTCGTAAAGTTGCGCAACAACAGCTAAACCGTCATAAGGTTGCGTGCGTCTCAGATTTATGAAAATAACGAGATACGTTGTCGATTTATCTCAAGACCCCTCTGGCACAGCGACTGCCATAGTGATATACCACGATTCTCTTTCTCAGGACCTCTTGACACTTTCACAACGTACGATCTACGAGAATAAATGTTTTCGATCGAGACACTTTATAAATCACGATCGACGCTATTTGGTTCAGTGATACTAAGTGGTATGTGGGTGACACTTTTCAACTCTTTTCTTCCCGGCGAACCAGAGGTTCTACATTGTTTTTCAATCGAGATATTTACGAATATATTAAGGCAAAATAGATACTTTGAAAGTTTTGAAGGGATATCAAGTTATCATAATTAATAACCCAAAATTTCAGCTCCATCGCGGTCATATCGATTCTATCAACCTCGCCATAGTAGTGTGGCAACGATGGAAAAAGTTTTTTTATTTCGTACCAAAGGTAAGAAAAGAGAGAGACGAAAGGAGGAGGAAAAACGTGGCAACCAGCAAAGCAGGTTCCTTGCTATAGAAAGAGATGTAGGTAGTCATCGAGCGAAAGTGTTTTCGGATCGTCGGGTAAGTACTGCTGCACGGCATACTAACACTTTCTGCGGTTGCGCTTGAAGCTGCACGCCCAACGACCAACGACACTAAGACACGCGTTCCACTTGGCGCTCCTGGCTACACGATCGTTTCTCACTATCTGCTCCCTTTTTTGCCATTACCCTGGAGCTTTTCTATTTCATTTTTTACTTTTATCTTGTTTTGTTCTTTCTTTTTGCATCATTTTCAAATCACAAAAAAATCCAACCGTGAAACGGCTGAGTGATTTTTCCCACCTTCTAACATCAGGAGGAGGGAAAAACTAGTATCGGCTCGAAGCTAAGGCAAACCTCACGGACAGATCATAAACGATCGATAGCTCGTCGATGGCAAGACGCTCGAGGCCGATAGTACCTGGGTACGCAGATACATATCATCAACCGGAGGTATCCGAACAAGTTACAAGGACAAAATAGGAACGTCAAGTGGCTGATGTCTTTCGGATTATTCCTGTCGTGCCTTGTGATGTAAAATACCGCGTTTTTAAACTATTGTATGCAACGAGAAGCATGTGCCTTCGATCGCATATGCGATCACACCGAGACAGAATCTTTCTTCATTCAATTGCATTTAATCCTCAATCCAAAGTAAAAAACGATTCAGCTGTTTTGCATTTTTGATGACACAAAGGGAGCATAAACGGAAGGACGTGTAAATATTGGTTCGACTGAAACAAGAAAAATTACAAATTGGTTTGAAAGGAAATTCCACTTCCGTAATACAAATGGATATTGAATTCTGATGAAAAAAAAAAAAAAATGAATAAAAACCAACAAGACGAAACATAAGCGTTGCGGTTAGCTACGAGGTAATGTGTTCGATGGGCTGCAAGTACTTCCATCCTCGAAAATTAGAGGTTGCTCTATTTTGTGTATATTTTATGTTAAACCACGTGAGAGTGAATTTGCCTGATCAAATATAAAAGTGTATTCGGAAGTATACTTATGGTGTAGGGTTTAGAGATAAATTTTAATCCAACCAGAGTGCACAGCTATAGTTGTATCGATTGGTACAGTGCTGGTGGTATTCAACGTCTAAAAATGAGCGTTTATCGAGAGAGGAAACACTCTGTTCGTGGTGCCAAGGAGCAACGCATATTCGCTGGTGCCTAAAGAGTACCAGTACACAACGATACTTCCTCTTTGTATCTAATACACAGAATATTGTATCGTAGTCCATCGCCTGTGGCTATGAGGTATACACTACTGTAGATTTTCCCATTATTGGAGGAAGGAGAAACGATGAGTACAGCGTCGATCTACTCTACCTTGCGCTCATGTAAATATAACGTATATGTATAAACTCGGAGTAAGTGGGATGGCACGAGAGGCATTGGAGCATGCTTCGATATTCCAATATTTATTGCAACGTGATAGGGACGCACAGCTCTTGTGGTTCGCTCAGTGTAAATTTAACATTGAACTGTATACACACGTACATAGACGGATATACATGTAAAACCTGTTGTATTCGACATGGACGAACATTGAATTCGTATAAATCTGCGCGTGGCAAGACTGGAGGGTTATACATAATAGATGAAGTTCCTTTTCAATCTCACATTTACTTCAACGGGATGAACGACGCGTAGCAAACTCCTCGGTGCCTGCCTACGCAGCTCATCGCCTGCACAGGGGTGCTATCTGTTCTTATTCTTTTTTTATTATCTCTTTTTCTGTTGAGATGCGAAAGACTGAGTAGCACCTGGGCCCTTGACGAGAACCTTTATTTATTCTCCTGTTATATATAACCGAGCGGGGAGAAAATATTTCTGCTGATATATGTGTATTTATGAAATATATGTATGGATGAACAGAGGCTACACTGAAATTGGATTTGGGGGATACTTTAGATGCTAAAAAAACCGTCAGTTAAGCTTTTTCTTCCTTTCGCGGGAGCCTCGTGACATAATATGATAAAAAAGTTTGAAAAACACGGATTTGCCGTCGCTCGAGGAGTTTCATCCAACAAACTAAATGCAGATGCCATCGATACGCATTGACTGTTGTATTAACATATTAATAAATATGTATCTATACTCGCGGGAAACGCGTCAAAGTTACATGAAATGTTTGCATCGCTAAAAATTCAAAGAGACACTCCCACAGGACTTGCGCCAGCTCTCTTTTGTTTTTCCGCAGCAAGGAAAAGAAAATCAAAGGGAAAGAAAAAAGGTGACAGAGGCACGGTGTAAAAATCCATTATACATTCTTGACAGTACGACCGGTGTCCTAATGGACTCGAACACAAGATTCTCTTCTGTTTCGCTGCCAGTCTGCAAATTCCCTGTGGGCAAACCAACGTCAAACTCAGAAAAATCATGAGAGGAAAGAAGAAACTTTTTCTTCCTGTTCTCCCCGTCAGATGATCGCAACTTTTCGCGTGAATATCTATGACTACTAAAGCGACGAAGGATGATCCGTTGGACGAAAAAAAAAAAACAAGTGACAGATCATCAGAGCAGGGCTTTCTTACAATTCTTTGTTTTTCATTGACATTCTATTTTTCCGATTGTTCATAATTTATTGTTGACCCTGATTAGGAGTAGAAATTCTAAGGAGTTTTAGAAAGAGTTGAATAAAATGGCAAACAGCACAGAGTCGAATAATCGTTCATCATTCGATGAACGATATGAATAATCGATCATTCAACGAATAATCGTTATATGTATATATTTTTTTATCATCGAATGTCCAGTGAGTCCCGCTCCATAGGTCCAACGATTTGTTCTAACTCTCTCTCTCTCTCTCTCTCTCTTTCTCTCTCTATCATTCCACCGTTCTCTTTCCCAGGCTGGATCATGCCAAATCGTAATTTCTCATCGCGGGTATGGGAATTGCGTTTAAACGTATGAACGCGGAACTAGTTGAATATATAGATCTCGTAGTCGCGTTCACATTTGGGTCCTCACCATTTGTGCCAACAGAACAAAAATTTGGTGGCTCGCCCAGCGAAGCTAACAGTTCTCGTATGCAATACATCTCCCTGCGGGCTCCCACAAGCTATATATATTTATTCTCGCATCCATGTTCAATTTTTTTTTGTTACAAATATCTACATGGCAGATATGGGTCGCGTCAATTTGCAGCTTTTTCCAAACGTATTGCTAGCATTCCTGTCGTAATACCTCAGCCGAAATGTATGAAACAGGAAGTGTTGGAATATCCACACGTTGGTATAAACATGGTTCGTTTCTGAGAAATATTAATATATCTGTGATCCCATGAAATGGCAACAAATACAAGAAATCGAAATTGCAAAATGTAATCGATTCCAGTTCTTTATATTAGTATGAAACATGTTGGAATTGTTCAACTGATTTTCCTTCATGATTCAATGAACAATTTATGAATTTAATCATTTTCTCTTATGTTGAGGAATATTTATTTGTCTAAATTCTAATCGACATAATCATAACTGACATTCTGCAAAAAATCGTTTTTTCTACTTTATCTTTTGCTGCGGTTTGTAAAACTGGAATATTCTCAAGAAAAGTTATACAAGCAATAGAAACAATTGTGTAATACATTCTTGGTGCGCTACATAATACACTCGACCAAATGAAATTGCCAAGCAGAGAGAGAGCGAGAGAGAGAGAAAGAGAGAGTTGTCAGCTTTCATGTGACGTATTATCTATGGAAGTAGCTTTCCCTACCAACGTTACACATTCGCACAACATCATTTACTAATCTAGCATTAGAATAAGAATGATTAATGTCGCACTCTTCTAGCATAAATAGAGTATAAGTTTGCGCACGTGTACGAAATCGAGCTGGAGGAAACTGGTTATTTGTTGTAGTACGTCGCCGGAGCACATAGTGCGCAAGCTACTACATTTTTTAATAGCAGCAAACAGTACAACCGTCAGGTTTCAAGGACCTGAGTGTGAAATTTGTTGTTTAGAGATCGTTGAACTCTAGAAAGATTGATATGTTTCATATTATTCTTTTTGATTATATTTTTAAACGAGCACTGAGTACGTCTCGTGGGTTAGAGAAGGCGGAAGGGCGGACAGCGAGCAAAGGAAGTAAACCATAGTGTAAGTTATAAGTGGGTGGCAAAGTCACATCTGTGTTTGGTGGTCCGTAAAACGAAGTGTAATCTGGCGCTGTAGGAAAGCACCTGCCTGGTAAAGAACACCAAGACTCTACTGTGTAAAGTATAAATGTATGTATAGTCATACTAACACAATAGAGCAATGTTCTTTAGATGCAGCATAGAGCATTCTAGACTGGTGAACGCGTTAGGGTGTGAGAGGAGTGCCGTGAGCGCATCCCCAGTCATCGCATAAAGCTGTTTTATCATTCTCATAAATGTCTCTAAAACGAGGTCACGTAGGAATGGCATATCAAATAGTTTCCATCGACTGATTGACAAAATACATTCTCCATATTCGTGATTTATGCGACGCTTTGTTTTTCGTTAAATAATCCTTGAGGCCTTGATTTTTTGAACAATTCTTATGGAAAGATTTCATTAAATGATGAAACGAGTGATGGGATAATTTCACAACCAAAACGACTATAGTGATGAATGTCTGAATGTAATCCAAAGCTAATGGGGAACGTTAAATTATGAAACGACTATATATAGAAAGATTTTCGATCGGAAGGTCATCTTGCTGAAATAACATACATTTATATAGTTATAAACTGTTATTGTCAGAGACATAGACTTAGAGAGGCTTTCCAGACCATTAACCAACATGAAAATAGCATCATAAAATCGGGGCATCTCACACGATCTTTTCGCTCATGGGGAATAAGCGTTTCACTTTCTATTCTTTCTGTTGTTCACTTCTTTGTGATATGGCAAATAAGACGCAACATTTTTACGTCCACTTTCTATTGTTTGTTCAACTCGTCGACTTATTTTTCTTAAGCTTCACCAAACATCGTGATCCCAACACACATATACACACGCACACGTATATGTACATTCGTCCTGTCGCAACCTGAATGCTGTCCGCAAGAACTCCGTGGGGCTCGAGAAAATCTTAGAAATGTGACCTTTTAAACGAGAGCTCGTTCTCGGGACTCGTAGCTCGTCGTTTCTCACGCCGGCGGAGAGTGCCCACGCATGTTGTTGCACAGACTCTCAGCCCTGGGTACGACGTACACCGTGTGCTGTACACACGGAGATTGATGGAGCCGTTGCACTTGTTGCGCCCACCAACCTCACTGATATATTCTTGCGATAAGTTTTGTCCCAGATGCTTGAACTTTCTTCTACAAGCTTATTCAATAAACAGTTTATTGGCAAACCTTCTGGTTTACCTTTGAATCGATCGAATTTTTCCGGGGAAAAAAAAAACAATTGATATGAAACATGTGTTGAATATATCTTTACAAGATTCACATGCAGAATGAATACAACCCTTGGTTTGTTTTACGTTTATTGGACAGCCACAGAACACATGTTATTGTTCCAAGTTCGACGTATAATAAATTTTCATCGAAAAGCAAATGTTACCGTTGGTGCATTGGTATTGTGCTCTGATGAAATATGAAAAGGCAATAATACTAGAGATTCTTGCTGTCGTAATGTTCTCTCTTCTCGTGAATATTTGGCCTTTTTGGCCTTTCTGTTCACAATCAATTCCGGCACCATACCGTACCGTACCGTAATTTGAAGAGAACATAGGAATATGTACACACTATTGTACAATGTTCTAATTTCTGCGAGAATTGGAGAGCTGCCTGCTCGGAAAACAGTGCAACGATGGTCAATAGAGAATTCTCCTCCACGATCCAACCCCAAGAGTCTGCCAGTTGTATGCTTGTTCCGTGCGCTTGTTCACATACAGATTTAACCATGCCTACAACTCACATACCGAGCAACTGGTATGCATGTGTGCCATGTTTCGGTCACGCAAACTTGAATGGTCTCGGGCTTGGAGGATCCATCTGCATTTCGTGTATTGTTATATCCAGTACTCCGTGGTATGGTCAACATACTTGTGGATTGAAGAAACATGGCTTCCGAATCATTGTCTTTCAGCTAATGTGACTTTAACTTATTCATAATCCTGCCTCAGAGTATTTGAGTAAGAAAACACACGGTACATGAGAATTATCGGATGAATTCGATACTGAGAAATTATCGAAACTTTCTAACACTGATCAAATTTGGAATTTCAAATATTCCTCGATAGGATGCTTTTACAATTGTTAAATATTAATCTCATGATACGTTGATTACAGATTTTTGGATAAACCAACAGGTTCAATCTGCCAATTACACTTTTCAACATTTGTTAATTCGTTGTGCACCTTTTATGAATGCAAAGTTGCGCCGATACTGTCCCGATTGTTGATGCGTTTATCGATTGATGTGAGCGCAGAAATGGGAATGCTTCGCTGAAGTTTCATAACTAGGATCATGCATACGCGTGCAGTTGACACTGTTAGTGTTTTCTGTGAATACAGGCAATACATCAGCATGGAAATTATGTTTCAGAACTGTCAGCTGCCGCTGAACAATTTGAACAATACGCAAAGCGTTGATCGTCTCGTGGATGAAATGATATATCGTGACGATGGCAAGTGCTGTCACAGACGTACTCATTGCTGATATGTGCAGAGTCTGGGATGAGAGTTCACGATTGTATAATATACACATATATATATATATGTGCAAGTGCAAGCAGATCTATGGAACAGTAAAGTGGAGGAAATAACCGGCGTGACTATCTGGACTGGCACGAAGCGAAGTATGTCCCGGTATATGAGCTGCGCCAACTCCACTCAGTACATGGAGTACAGGTATGCGTATACATTCAACCAACCTCTACCATTTCCTGGCTCTTGGAGTAGGCTAGGTCGCGAGTGTATGTAGGTATATTTATATATCTATATGTAAGAGTATGAGTACACGAGAGCGTGCAAAACACGCTCGACCATGCATAAGAGGAACTTTCACTGAACATTATTAGATACGCGAAGGAATGCGGCTACCGTAACGCGCGTTGAACTCTTCTGTGTGTGAGCATACGTAAATACGTTCGGATAGGTACTCATGCATAAGCCTATCATTGGGCACACGAGAACCTTCTCGATACTTGGATATTGCATAATCGATTTTCCATATCCGACTATGGTGGGCGATACACTTTGCATCATACGTAAAGTTAACGCACTCTCGATCCATGGATTTCTGCTGGCGACATTGCTCAGCAATGTGTAGTGAAGTTTCGAAACGAACTATTTCGCTACGAAAATTATATGCCTGTACCACTGCGACAAGTTGTATTGGGGCTTATTAACATAGTTTATTGATCGGCCTTGTTTTTCATAGAATATCTTGGTCGATCGTGTTTGAAGAGACAAGAAATAAGATGAGGGAAAACTAAGTCCTGCACTTACATCAGTTGGCTTCGATGTCCATAATTTATAGGCGTACAACGTTAAGAAGACATCATGAATCTTTTGGAACCGTTCAGATTTCTGGTTCGAGCGAATGACGTCTAGGGATCGGACATTTACACAAGATCGCAGAGTCATTTTATGCCATAATATCAACCGTTTATTAACTGGCTTTGCAAAATTTAGAAGCAGATTTGACTACGTTCGAACAAAAATCGATTTCACTTAAACAGATTTCGAACAACAAATCAATTTCAAAATGCAACTCCAACGTTCGACGAGAATAAGAACGGAGAGCACGAGAAAGCAGCTCTGCGGATGGATCGACATAGATGATCAATTATCAAATACAGGATTGTGGAGCGCGAAAATCTTCTCATATATGTACAATCAGAACGAGGAAACGATTACGGCAATAATTTCATAAAGAGAAGCAACACAATACAATAAACCGGACGTGAAACATCGTACGCATGCACAGAGCCTGTGGATTAAGTCGTGCAAAACAAAGCTTTTGAGCTTAACGCATCGTATGTGATGAGTACAATTCACGTGCGCGATTTAATCATGTGATTGTTTGAATAATGAAATTTGCTGGTTGTTGTTGCCACTAGAAGTGAAGTGCACCGCTGTGCTTGCGAGTCAAGCCTCGAACTATTATGCAAGTCACACACGACATGGCGCATTGAGCTTTGCACAGGGTATATAAATGGACTATATTCATATTGGTAGCACACATCGTGAATTGTTCACTCAATACCTCTTGGCTGGTTTATTCCTTCGTTCATCACAATTCTCGTTCGCGAATTAGATCTGATGCTGCTTTTGTCGTAACAATTGCACATTCATAGACTATTTCCGTCCTTCAATTAGCGAAACCGATGTAGTTAAATTCGTATAAACTAAAACAAGCCGAGCACCTTAATAGCGAATGGAGAAATTTCTTTATGAAAAATACACAGGCTGCTGAGCAGTACCCAAAGTTTTCAATGAACGCGGCAATTATTCGATAGCTATCACAAGGTAAAGCAGTCTCGAAGTGCCCTTGAATAATATGGTGGAAAAGAAAATGTGATCATTTGAAAAGTTCTAACGACAGCCCGCTAACTTGTTACGTTTCCCAGTGGATACTTCCTTCGTCTCCTCTGTACAGGAATCGTCGATGCGTTATGTGTGTAGCTATACCTGACGCAGTAGTGTAATATATACTTATCAGCGAATGGAATCACAACGTAGAGAAAGACGAATGTCCTCTTAGTTACACGGGGCCCAAGAGACCCTGGTCGATACGTAGGTGAGTCGTCTTGCGTCACGAGCCTGACATATCGCGTTTAGATGATCGTCCAGGCTATATACTTTCCTCTTTACTACTGTATCTGAGGCTACTTCAGCGTGTTCCAAGGCTACCAAGAATTCTGCTCTCCTGCCAGCTTAAGTAAGAAGAAATATAGCGAGAAAGAGGCCTCTATATTCCTCCGTGTATACGTACAAGTGATGGACGCACTCTCATCTCTTATATACTTGCAGCAGCGCACAAGCTAAAGGACTCGTGCCGCTTCACACGGGTAGTCGAGCCTTGCGAATCAGGAAAGAGATAACTCCATACTTCAGCTAGAGAATACTTATACTTCACTGTTAGCGGTCCAGTGATTGGTAGCACGAGCAATATCTGATAGAAGAAAAAGGGAAAATGTGAACAAGGTCAAGAATCTGAATGCTATAAAACACTGAGATGCGAACGGTGGAAGGGGAACAAACCCGAGCATCGAATAATTTTCAACAACCGTATTAAAATTTTGACTAACGTCGGTACAGATTCATAAATTTCGATTTATATTTCAAGTTTGACAATGAATAGGCTGTCGTTTTGCTAATTGGAAGCATAATTGGGACGCGAGTGAGCTTTCATTCACATTTGGAATTGTTCTGTTTGATCTGTTACTCTTTCCGCAATTTACAGAGTTTGAAAGCCCGTCTTCGATGCTCGGATTGAACGCAGGTTTTTATGAAGATCAGATTTCAAGTCCTATATTAACGTCTTTGAAGATTTTCATGAATAACAGTAATATACTTTGGCAATTCCCCTCATCTTGAAATAATTAGGTTTATATTGACGCAACATGGACGCACTACGATCCTATTTCCTGTAATATTTCACTACATAGCTCGCGTTATCTGTACGTTGCCAATAACTGGTTATTCAGTTTTAGTGAACGCGCGAATCCATTACTGGGCCCGTAGACTTTCTATCGTCTGTCGGTGGCTGTCGTCGCACTGAAAAGTGCTCCGCCCTCAGTCGCAGGCGTCTTGTTTTTGCAGTACGATAGTAACGAATGAGGCTGTCCACGTGTGTTGAATTAACGACAGCACACGCTACGTCATGCGATACTGGAGGAATCGAAGAGCAAGAGAGGTAGCCTGGTTGAATCTTTGCTACCGGACATCGATCAAGATGTACTTTGAGAGTAATACTCGACTTTGGATTAATTGATAAGGATGCACCTGTCTGCCACAATTACTGGGGATATAGACTCTGGCGCAGAAGGAAGTAAAAACAAGATGCAAGAAATGACTCGGGAGAATTAACATATCTTGAGTTGTGTGAACGAAGCGTAGCGGCTGTGCGTAAGTACGTATACGTAAGCCGTTGATGTTCTTCAGACGAATGAGCTGTACTATCAGCGCCAAGTGGTCTGCTCTCGACTTTCTACGGCGAAGAAAATAGGAAGAAGAGAAACTACGGCTTGAGCACGTACATATGCATACAAGTTGCACCCTATTCTGTATAGTTTCTTGAGCGCGAGAATTTGTCGGCGATAAAGATGCTCGAGGATAGCACAAGATGAAAGGGAACTCGCTGTAGCCCGACTTCTGGACACAAGTGGTGATCATCAGGCTTTTTCCTCAACTGCGAGCCCAATGATTTCGAGTTGCGGAGCATCATGTGTGGTAAAGCACCCTGCATTTCACATCATCTATCTTTCTGAGCGAATATGCATAAGGTTTACGAGCACGTACGTACGCATGTAAATTGGGTCCGTATGTATACAGTAAACACGTAGTGTGGGTGAAATCGTAAGCTACAGACAAATGAAGCAGCTTACATTCGTATAATGATTATTTTTTCAAAAACCTTCTACCTGAAGCAGCATTGCTCCACTCCTGAGAGGGTGATATGTGGTTTTACATACGCCGAAAAATTGGTTCAAATATCTACAAGTAGCTCATATGTAGCTATTTTTCTTTGTTGCTATACAATGTTTACTACCCCGCAGAGAACTTTATCTACTCCGGAGAATCTTCATGCAAAAAACATATTCAAAGAAATATGCGGTAAGAAAAATTGATGTGACACACTTGACTAGAATAAAAATTCAAATAATGGAAAATCAAATTTTCAATCAGTGTATCAATTACAGACTTGAAAGAGTTCAAAAATGCAAGTCATTTAATTTACATGTTACCGTAAAGATTGATGGCACCAATTATTCAAATATCGCCAATCAGACTGAATGTCGATTTCGATCTCAAATCTATCATGTGCTTCGCAGTTCTGCTCGCATTTAATAATAGCGTCAATTTGAGATTACATTCTCGTATCTACCGAAAAAGTTCACCTTTATGAAAGCTTCTGCCTTAATCTCTGTAACTCTCGCTGTGAAACTAATGCCCTTGTACGCCGATGAAGTGTGACGCGGTGTACTTAAAGTGTCGTACCGTGTGATTATAGCGCGGTTCTCGTATCTCTCATCCCGTTCGCCCCTGGACACTCATTGCCCGTGATTAGACTTGAGGTACGAGAGAGTGTGAGCGAGTGAGCATGTCTGTCGATCACTTGAGCACGCTGCCGGATAACATAGGAGAACACAACTCTACGTGCAACATCATCACTGCGCTACTCCAGCTATCTCTTAACGATGAGCTTTCAGAAAAAGAAATATTCGACGATGACTTGACGTGAAGCCCTCCAGGTCAATTACCGAATGAGTTATTCTACATACGGCGAGGAGCTTCGAAGCAGGTTTAAACCAAGTTGCCACACAAGAGATTCTTAAAGGGGTGCTTCGATTGCTGACTAGAAACATATCCATCGATGCGAGTCACATCGTCGCAGAAAATCCGAGCGTTTGCACGGTTAACTGCCACTCGCATAATTGCCAATCCGAATTACTTGTCGTTACAATAGAGAACTAAATTCTAGTGGGGAACCGTATCCTAAGTGGGAAAAACACAAAGCTATTGAAATACCAAAATAATGATTTTGCCGCGTTTGTTTCAACTAGTATTTGAGGAGCGTTGGTTTTTTCTAGGGTCAGAATTCTGTTACATTGGTTCGGGGCCACCTTAATTCGGTGGAATCCTTGAGATTCTCGCGTGCATCATTGCTGGCAATTCTTGGTGAGAATTACGAGAGCGAGAGTGGGAGGGGTGGAACGATCTGAGGAATAATTAGTAATTAGCCGGGTGCTAGCGTAGCCCGGCGTGACTCGTGGGCAATGCAGGCTCGACCTCGCAGTGTCGAGAAACTCGTTGACCGTGGTTAGTGCTCGAGGGGCTTTTCTTCTCTCTTTCTTCCTTCGCATGTATATACATCTCTGTATATAAATCGTTTTCTTGGTGTCGTGAGTTACGCCTTAGAGTCACGTTGGTCACGACTGCGAGCAGCCCCATTGATGATGATGTCGAAGCTCATGCGATGGCGGCCTTCAAGCTCATTCCGCGCCCAGATGGCCACCGAGCACAATACTTTTCTCAGCGCTGAATTAGCTGTTATGTACAAAGACGGGATCTTATGTGACATAGTGAGGAAGTGGCTATGACACCTGTGATTCATGGGACGTTTCGGAAAACATTAAAACCAAAAGATCTATAAAAACATTTTACCGGAGATTACAATGCCCCGTTTGGGTCATTAAGGTTGAGTGCATTTTTAAGTTGCATCCTACACTAACACGCATTTACTGTATGCTCTCTAACCTGATTTCTGACGCAGCTCTTTTAAATCCTCTCCTCCAAACATTATTATACAAATAGGTTGTACAGATTACTCAGAACATTCCAATTCAATGTCCACCAAGCACATTTACTATTTTGTAAAACATCTACTTCTTTATCAATAGACGTAAGTGAGATAAGAAATGTGCAGCATACTCGCGCACCCATACATAAATTCTACTACTTATATGTATCGTTTTTCGGTAACACGAAGCCCTGACGAGGCGGAAGTAACCGTTGCCGTTACGGTGTGAGAGAAAATGGCAGACCTAGAACGGGGAACCATCAGGCACACCTTTCCGCCGGAGATCGATTGCTCGGCTTGAAAAACTATATCCGAAGCACTCACGTAATACATACCTTGAAAGCCTCGTAAAAGCTCATGAAATACAACCAATCAAGGGAACTATGTAGAGCACTACGAACCCATGCTTGTTCACCTGATTATGCACTCGTCCGACTTAACATTTATCGGAATATTATTCAACGTGATTAACGCTCGTGTGCAACGTAGACACCTGGGTTTAAAAGGGATGAGCACGGACATGGAACGGACCCAAAGACACTAAGAATATCGATTCTAGGGTAAAGAGGAGGATGAAATTACAGACGGTAAGGAAGAAGAAGAGAAAAGGGAAGAAAGAGGCAACAAGAGGTAGAAAAACAGGCGTCTTCCCCGATCTTACGGCAGTTTCTCTATAACTTGTGGCTATAACGGCTGAGGCAGAACTCATCTAAGTACGGTGCCCCGAAATGCATACTTTCATACCTTCAGTAATCAGCTTACACGTATTATAGTTCTCAAATATTAAACGAAAACCAAGAACTTAATGACGAAAATTGTATAGGAAAATATCGATATAGATCGGCTGTTCATTTGGGTTGATACGTCCGGTAAAACATTATTTTTGGAATTATTCTGTGCTCTGCTCGAAACTTTTAAAGGGGGGTTGGCGAAGAAAGTCTCGAGTAAATAAATCTGAAAATAACTAAAATTAAGAAATAAGCTCGGTCCTCCTGTCGTTTGCAGAAGCGACCTATCGTGTGGTAAACCGTTGAAGTTCCAAGTGGGAAGGCTAAAGTTTCCTTCTTTTTTCTTTCTCATACCCCTGGCGTGTTCTCGGTGAACGGGCGATACACTCCATCGGAGCATAAATATCATCGCGCGGCACCGTGCAAAAGAGAATCTCGCTAGGTTGTGCATGGATGTTCCCAGACCGAGAAAAGCGTGAACCGAAGCTTGCTTATCCTCGAGATTTCCTCTCGTTATATATACCCACAGTGCTATGAACTAATTCACGAACGCGCGATTCACGGAAGTATAATCTTTTATGTGTTCATCAATTCATCCGTTATCACATCGTTAGCACAAATAACCGGTAAACCAAACACGAATGTGATGAATGAGTTTTTTGTTTACAGCTTCGACTTGCAAAATGGATATGCGATGATATTAAAAGAAACCATTAGGGTTCCATTGTAAATCTAAGAGCCAATGAAATATAAATTGTTTGTCTTACTTTAATAACTCGTAACAGCTACACGAATCACTCGCTTTGGTCACTCACCTGAAATAATAGGAAATCGACAGGTTAGATTATGAAGAAGGTGTGAAAAAATTGCAATAGAATAAAACGATCAAGAGGTCAACTTGAAATTTCATCTCCCCTATCAGTCTCTCCACCCTCTCTCTCTCTCTCTCTCTCTCTCTCTCTCTCGTCCCTTGCTGTCTTTTTTCTCTCTCACCTCTTGCCACGCCGAAGCGAATGGTGAGATGAGAGGCGTACATACCAGTGATTTTGAAAGGAAAGAGCATCATCTTGCCACAAGTATACGGTACGCCCGAGAGGTTGATTATCATGAATTCTCAAAAGCCGCAAGATCCTCATTACTCGATCTCTTTTGAGAGCGTGTGCGGGATTACTCGGTACATCGTACAAGCGTAATGCTTCAGTAAAATTTTGCCGGTAAAACGGCAACATCGTTGATGTGTATATATAGCCAAGGTTCACGGACACGTGAGAGAGGTACTCGTGTAAACGACCACCAGCAGTGCTTCGTAGAGTAAGCATTATACCATGCCACCCGATAAAATCTGACGTGTAAGTGGAAGCCGTTGATTCGCGTCCAAGCACCGTTCAATGAAAGGAAAGAGGGCGTGCACTCTCACTGTATCATTTTCTCCGCAGATTCAACTTTTGCCCATAGAAGCACAACTATTGCACTTTAGCCTCACTGAAGCCACAACAGGCTTCAGACCGCTTTACTTAAGCTTTCGACTTCGTCGTATCGTGTCACCAAAAAGTACAAAGGACGATTTTTTATATATTTATTGACATGCCTAAGTCCGACACATGCAACGAGCCAATTTTTTTAATATAAAAAATATATAAACGGATATTGAAATAATTTATATAAAACACGTAACTGTAACAATTCTCAAATGTTCTCCAAAACTCTCCTCCCTGTAGTGTGTAAAAATAAAAAAACTCGTTCCCAATTCTAGCCTTCGATTGTACTGTGACTGCTTGTTAAAAAAGCATGTCGCATAAATTCATTTTTCGCTTCCGCGAATGAACGAAGTTTTCTAATTAATCAAAAACTCCGTTAACTTCACCTTATCAACCGCTCCCATGCTATTTTTCGGGAACTACAGATATCATGAATGAAAAGTCACGATAATTGGAAAGGTGCATACTCGTTGTTCCATTTTGGGCACAGCACTCGTTTCGTAAATAAATGGAGGTTCAACGTCAAATGTCGTCATAGAAAAAAAAATGTACCCTGGGAATTATTTTATTTGCACTGCATTTCGTAGTAGGGGAGACCGGAGTTGAACGAGTTACTTTAATAAATGGTGTTAAAAAAAAAAATCATCAAATTTTGTCCATTTATTATTTCCAATTTTGAACAATAAACTACGTTTGTTTTGAAATCCAAAACGAAGCTGTCTCAAACCAGAGAAAATCAACATCGATTTGAAGTGAAGGGAAGCGACCAGTTACGAGAGCAAATTGCCGGAAATTGCAATCGAATCAACGTAAAGGCGCGGGCGAACAAAGTAAAGATGAAGCATGAAGAGACTCTCTTGCCAACAATTTCTGTTATTTCTATTAATATAACAAAAAAAACTGTGTACTAATTTTTTCGTCTACCTTCCTCTACCTTGGATTTTCCATCCTCCTCAGCTGTTGGCTCTAGAAATTCTACCATTTGGTTCGATCTGGGCTCGGTATACTGATCGTAGTTGCATCATACACGTGGTTTTTCATGGATTTTGCCGAAACACTTACACTCATACAATCAGGAACAATTGTTGATAATCACAACATTTAAATAAATAGAATTATATTGAAATGAAATGATGCATGAATTTGAATGAAAGACTTATCTTTCAGTGCCGATATGGTTCCTAAACTCAGCCTGCAAATACGTTGGTTTGCTCGAGTTGTGAATTCAGACGATATCGATCGCTATTTAGTCTTCGTTTGGTAATCCATAGTAGTTGCACAATAAAATGAGTACGTAGGTCGAGACTAGAGTGAGGTTGAGTCTCAAAGGGAGGAATATGTGGCTTAACTCAATCAACTATTCTGTTATGTTATATGGATAGAAAGAGGAAGAGATATGGAGCTGGGCCGGTAGCAAAGCACTAACTGCACAACTGTTTGAGTACTCGGTGCTCAACACTACTATCTCCATTTCATCTGTACGCATACGATCATTATGGTGTGCCAGCGTAGTATGCCTCCAATCTCGTAAGCAGATTTCACGGGAGGTCGTTCTCACTCGAATTTGAAATCGATCTGAATGTCCACGTCAAAACCGTCTACTCCATGAAACGTGGTTTACGGTGTAGCGTAGCTATTCTAGACCCACGATGCTCATTTGTAAACGGCATCATATGCGAGAATCATTATACGATTTAAAAAGAACCCTGTTGTCCGAACTTCTTGCGAAGCATCGTTAATTTTACAAATTTCGCTAACGCCGTATTAAAGTTAATGAAAGTTACAATGTGACGTTACTGAAGTTGGAGCGACCACTTCTAATACTCATTGCACTCATTTTCAGAGTTCATTCATGGGCCTATTTTCTGGTTTGTCTAATTGACATCCGTGCTCAGTTTGTGCCGTCGATCCCGAAAACCGGACCGTGCATTTTTTCTAAGAGCAGTTCTTCAACAACGTGACAGATTATCAAGGGCAGCGAGCTAGCCCGATCTCCATAGTAATTTCAACCAGAATTGAGAATAATTTGTCAAGGACAGGGACATTCGTAGTATGGGTTTAGTTCATAAAACTCATAAATCTTCAGGACATTCATGACAATGAGTTTCGAGATAGATATTTGTCAGACGTCGTTTCACTACTACAGCATTTAACGAGCTTTTCGTGACAAACGTTGTGGTCTGTTGGATGAAAAGTTAGGAAAAAAAAAATGCTGAAGCCTTCGACACTAAAGGACTTCGTGGAGTTGAAAAAATGCTAAAACTGCTTGGAGGTTGAAGGGAGATTTTTGCCAATGCTGGTGCATAATGTTTGCTTGTCAGATGTCACTGCATTGTTCAAACCGCAACGTTTTGCGGGATGGCACGACTCTAAGAAGAGCGATAACACACCGACTTTGACGGAGTAAATATTTGACATAAATTAGCGAGTTCATTCAGCAGATATGACGAAGCCAACATATAGAACAAAAATATGCAGCGTCCTTTTGTGCTTTATCTATTATTATGAAGTTCCGCTCATTCCATAACTTACGGGTACAAAAAAAAGGAGGATATAAATTAAGTATCTAGAATTGAAACAACGAAATACTGAGAATGTCAAAATGAAAGCGAATTTTTGGTAATCACATAAAAAACATCAATTTTTTCGCTATGATTCCTAGCCGCGTTTCTGTTTTTAGCTTCATAAAAATCATATTACAGTAGTTTCTCAACTTGCCGGAATAAAGTCACGCGAACAGACTGAGGAAGAAGGGCAGCAAGTTAAGAAGTAATTGTTTCCGGGGCACAGAGTTTTTTTCGTTATGGAATAAAAGCAGCACTTTTATAGTAGATAGAATCGATTTCCCGTGCACTACTTTATAAAATGATCGACTGATTAATTGATGAGAGGCGCGCCTGCACGGTAGACATGGTGGGAGGAAGAGGAAGAGGGAACGCGAGGCTTTGGCTATGAGTGTAGGATGAATACTCAAAGCCGAGAAGTGAAGTATTGACGGGAAAGACGGCTTGGCACGATCTCGCTTTGGAACGACGACTACAACGTGACCAACAAAAGCGGTCGCAATGTTATGTCAGTTTCTGTAAACATTGAGAATGCTACTATAGGCGAGGCACAGGCGTATAACGAACATGAAAAATACTCCTAGACAAAGCTTTTACAATTTATACATTTATGTAACGAGCGACATCCACAGACATATATGCACTCGTGTGTGTATATATATATGTATACGATCGGGAAAACCAGCACCCACTCTGCGAAAGACTGAGTGAGCATGAGAATCACGTGCTCTTTGCATTGCACATGACGTTGCCACATGCACATGCGATTGCCCAATGCTTAATGCGCCTTGTGGTACAGGCGATTTGCGGTAAATCACTTCCACCGTCGAGCCCTTCCAACCGACTCTCTCCTTACTTCTGACATCAGCTTGCTTTTGTTTCTATTTTTGCACAAGTGTCTCAGTCGAGCATGAAAATCTCACACGTATGATGGTTAAGTTGAATGAATGCACTGTTATCCTACACGGAGCTAAACAGAGACCCATTTCTTATGCAACATGTGCAGTCTAGATAGTACAATTGCGCATTGAACTGCCAATTACGAGGGAGAGACGATGTTACCGGGTAATGCTCTTTTATCCCACAAGGTACCATTTCATTCGGTCCAAAGATATTGTCGAATGAACATGTACAATTGACAAGTCGATGGTGTTGTCCTTCTGTCATCAGCTTGTTCCTCAATGTCGTACAAGAATTTTGTATTTTGCCAGTGTGTGTATAATTCTTTTTCAGTCAGAATGACTGAAATGTCATTTTAACTTTCAGATATTAAACCCAGAGCGGTACAATGCAGAAGGGAGGTGAAAAAAAAAAAAAACAAAAAATCCAGTTGCTGAAGAAATCGTTTTCCTGAGTTGTTGTCAAGGAATGGCGTTCGCCAATATTGCTGGCCGTTGACGTACGGTAGAATACAAGCGAAAGCCAAGTGTATAAGCCACCAAGCAAGACACGTGCCCCGGCATCGCCCCGGGCTTTTCATTTTCATATAAGAAAAGCATTACTCGGGCCCACATAAGGTCCGTCGTATAATCTTGAACCGCGGCGCAGCCACGCCCGCTCGATACGTTATCATCGTTATATCTGTTGTATACCGGCGAATATACGGTACGTAGAATGTGCATCCTCACTATATAGTTATAAACGTTAAATACAACTGGAACGTGGTCAAATGCTCTCTGTTTTTCTTCGGGTTAAGAGACGATGACGACGACGAGATTATTTCTTGCGAATTAATTCCTCGGACTTATCGAAGAGGACTAGAGTGCCGGCATGCTCGTTTACCAAGAGATTCTAATTACGTGATTTTATATTGCCTCAGCTCCCGCTAGTCTGTGACGCGTGTTCGTTTTATTTGAATTCTTACGTGTGTACATGTAGCTGATCGCTTTCAGTCTGCAATGTACAGTATTGCACTACGTATGGCCACACGTAAAAACTTTCAAGTTATTTTCCGCTCGTCCTAGTATGTACGACCATTTGGAGCGATAAATGCATAGCGAAATATTTTTTGCAGCCTCGACTTTCCCAGGTTCGCTATACCACAAGGCCTTCCATAATTTATTTAAAAACGTAAGGACAGAGGCAAAGTCTTTATTTTATAAGACGAATCTTTCCAGAGAAAGGCTTTGGTTTCTGATTGTGATTATTAAGGGCCACTGTAAGAACCAACGATTATATAACGAAATACAAAGTGTGCGCATTCGTATTTGGAGACTATCGAATTAGTATGTCTCAATGAGCTATGTGATTTTTTGCTGGGAATTCCATTGCAGTTTACAATGTGTGTGGATGTGCGTGCACGTGCAAAACCGTGTACATGTGTGTAAGCACGCGCGCCCGTGTTTGTGTCTGTCTAAATTTACACAGGGCGCTTTCGTGCCGTGCACGGACGTCACGCTCGCTTGATCTGCATAAACCCTCGGAGAGGTCCGTTAGATCGAAAGTAGCGGGTGGTGAACAGCCGTAAGAGAGTTCGGGCCGTTACCGACGAGGTGCATGGCATAGCATACGGGGAAGAGGGCGAACGAAGAGGGCAGATAAACTGGGAGGTCGAGCATTGCTCTGCCAAACGTGGATCTATACATTTATGTACAGATATACTGTACCGATGCGAAAGAAGATCCTTGCGAAAGCAGAACTCGTGGACGTGGAGAAGTGGAGAGAAAAGGAGGGTCAAAAATGCTGCATCGCGTGCTCCCGTGCCGCGAGGTAAAAACACGTAGTCCACTTACCACCAGTGAAGAAAACCCATATATAGAGTGTACTGTGGTCTCGTGTATTCTCTCGCCTAAGGAATCGATAAGCACGTTCTAAGCTTCGGGCTGTTGATTTTTTTAATTTTTATTCCTAACAGCTACCAAGCATAGTTAACCATTGAATTTGTTCCCCTCATTATTACATTACACTCATACCTTGTACAATTGTAATACTCAATGAGTACATTTTTCTCGCTATGAAGTCGGTCATTATCTGAACGCCATAGTAATGGAACGTTTCCCATTTTTTATCCCCTACTCGAGAGATGCGGTAGCTGATCGACGGCAAGTATATATAAAAATATAGTCGGCTCGAGCCTCGTCGCACTCTCATTCAAACCAATATTACGTTTCTGGGACAGTTTTTTAATCCAATTACGTCAACCTCGCTACAATCTGACCACTAAAAAGTTGCATCTGATGCTGGAGTCCGGGCGAGATCATGGTATCAAGATACATAGCAGTACCTGACGGATTCTCAAGTTTTATGTCGCAAGGCAATATCAACAAAGTATCGCTACGACACGTACTACACGTAGATACATAGAGCCCCCCTCTGCTAACACGCGAAGTTCTGCTACCTTATAGCACATCTTCAGCGTCGACTGCTGGGCTTGGGGAATACACGTGATGTGCACGTAAGCTGCCTTAGCTTACGTGCTAGAGTTACCTGTGTGCAGACAACCACCGTACCAATATAGCTCGTATTCCCTTCTGGGTCTCCTCATACCCCCGAGAGATCTTCTCATAAATCATGCCACGTACAATGCGCGTCAGGCGACAATCCTGTCTTCTCCTCCTCCTTTTCCTCTCTTCTCCTCTCTCTCTATCTCCCTTTCTTCACCGATCCCCCCAATCTCCGTCCTTGAATGTACCCGCAAGGGCCAAAGCTTGCACGCTGGGATTTAAAGCACACGTCACGCACGGAAATATACATGAGAAAAGTGAGGGGACAATATTGACACCACACATGGGTACAAGTGCAATAGGGTTTTGTGCTTCAGGGACATCAGGAAGTTCCTTTACATTCGGAAAACGCAATATGGCACAATTCCATTTCACCGACGATCGGGATATTCCTGATTCGAAGATTGGAAAGTCCAAGACGAGAGTTTCTGTAATCGAATTGGTGTGATGCACCCCACAGCGAGAGAGAGAGAGAGAGGGAGAGAGAGAGAAGAAAGCAAGGATAACGAGAACGATACTGACGGTACATGTTCACCGGCTGAGTAGAATGGAGCGACCTCGGAGGAGATAAGTGCCAGGATATTTAGTCGAAGCGAACTGGGAAGGAAAGATCACGGTACTAATCGATAACCACTATTGCTCTCTCGTGAACCTCTTCCGCTCGTTTTCGATGAGTTTCTAATATTGCTCTCTAAATATTGATTTTCTATGCAGTACGATTTAGTTTAAACCGCTATCTATCTACTTTTAGGATGATAAAAAAGCAACTCATAATACACAAGAAATCTTCGGAATTGATCAAGAGACACCAGGACTTGACGCCAGGAATTGGGACGAATTTCCCTATTCTCGAAATTGATATTAAAAGATAGCTACGGACGCCGTTTTTCGGTTTCAACTGTGAACGAATGGATCTCTTTTGACCTTGGAAATTGGAGCACCTACTGATGGAAAACCCAATGTGAAGTGTATTGGTGGAAAAGACATGCAAGAGCGCGATATTTTTATCCGTAACTCAGCCCAGTTCGATATGCCTCAATAAGTTGGTGGACGGGCGACGGAGATTCGTGACAATGAAACGAAGAATATTTAAAGATCCAAGGATGCTCTTTGGTTCACAGATGCATTGGAGTGACTTGAGTTCGACAGCTTGACTTGCGACCTTCAAATTAGCGACCTACCACTGAGTGCTTAAATGTGGCGCACTTGTGAAGAAAAATGATCGAAAGAGAATGAGTTTGGCGATGTTTCAACCGTTTCCCCTCTTCGTAATGATCTCAACGATAACGCTGTCGATCTAGAGAGCGATCGTTTACCCAGTCAAAGTATAAATTCAATAATACAAATAAAATTAATATTCTAATTAACGTCCAATTTGTGCTTTGAAAGATTGCTCGGGAGAAGTTCCTGATCGACGTTTACGGCCTCTTTTTTAAAATAATATGGTGGCTTTTGACAAGCTAATGCGATACAGGTCGGTCTTGAAACAATCAATAATATCTTTGCATTCAATAGTACAGTTTTTTGTTGTTTTGTATTCCATCATTTTAAAGTAAATTTTTTCAATCTTTATCAAATTGTGTTTGACTTCAGGTACGTTTTGATATTTCTATGTGCACTGTACAGTACACTGTACGATCGTCGAAGCTCGTGAAGCGTGATTCTTTTTTGTTATGGCAAATAAAACGAGAGCACGTAGTTCACATGAGAGGTAACGACAGGTGGAAGATTGCAGTGGATACATAGTGACAGGGTTGCAGGTATACTCGCTCGATGTTGCGTACATTTTTTATACGAAGCAGCATGATACGATTGGTATAGGGGATGATTTTCACATCCGTCCGAGCCATGATATGTGCAAAAAGATTTTTTCAACATGTACGTGTACAAATATGCGATTATATGTATATGTGACAGGACATAGAATAACTTGACGAATGGAAATGTAAATTCGGCGAGTCGAAAGAAATATCGGACAGAGGGAACGAGTGTACAACGTATAAGGACGTTTTTGTGCTCGATCCCGGTTGGCCTTTCATATTTCATACATATTTTCCAGAAGAGATAGCAGGATGGCAGGAACCATATCGGTGAACTGGACCATATGAGACCGAGGGTGGTTGTGAGACTGACTAATATGCAGCAGAGTCGGTGGATGACGTGAACTCAAACCTCGCACGACATGTAGATATTTATTTTGCATTCTACATGTGTGCATGCGAATGGTATTTACTTATTTCCAAGTGCTATATTGGTGTGTTGAATTCTGAGAGCCATGTAGGCCACTGGCTGTTGTGTTAGATGTCTTATGACATCCTCGTCAAGAGATCATGGAAAAGGGTGAAAAAAGTTGAAATAGGTACAAAGTTTTGACAGTCGTTTTATTCAGTGGCTATTTCAGGTGTTAGGGTTTGGGTATTTCAACGTGAACATAAAGAGAAATGTCATTGATGTGAGGATTGCAACGTGAAGAGACCTATCCAACGTTGACGCTTTTCGAGGAGAGGGCCGCCGCGTTTTAATTCTACTGTGTTTCTTGTCCCCGAAACGCTTTAGTACACATCATTTCAATCGATTTGATTCATTTCGATCCTTTGAGTAAATAGTCGACAGACAATTATAAGGAGTTTGGTTTCGAGATGAGTGCCTGATTCAGTATTGGAACAATGAGGAATAAAAACCAATTGGTCGCGGAGATTTAGTTGGCGGATTATCTGTTCAATTAATTCGCAATGGAGAAAGGCAGAAGAGAATACAAGATCACACGAGAAACCAATGAAATTTCTGAAACCGGTCCGTCCTGTCTCTCTCCCGCTCTGTCTTATCCGCTGTATAAATCCGTCCCTGTCTCTTCTGTTTCTGTCTACCCATCTCGTACGTTCAAACGATATATCGAAGCGGAGCTTAATTGAATAACGTGATATAATACGCCGGTAATTAAATCATAACACGCTCGGCGCTCAATCGGATACGAGGCTGCTCTCGGGCACTTTAGCTGATGAACACCCCATGAACATTGCGCGTGCGTGAATATAATATAATGGTACATGAATATATACAGGAATACGTTTGCAGGTATATGACCGAAGCATCGTATGTGCTACGCGTTGTGTGCGATAAAATCTCAGGAGCCTGGTAGGATGCGTAAAAGTCTGCACGTACATCTCAAGTGCAGCTTTTTCCTGTTTTTCGTATATATCATTGTTTTCTCCCGCCCCAAAAAAGAACTGCCGCGAGCTTAATAGACTGTGTGAACGATGATGTATTTCAGCCTGTGAAGCAGAATGACATCATGGAACAGTCGTTATCCAACCGTGGAGGAAAATAGAAATTTTCACGACTGCTATCCCAAGAATGGCCAAACTTAGGAGATCGCGGTACACCAGAGACATTACCAGAAGCATAAGGTCGATGTTTGCAAATTTTACAGTCGCTCCATCTTTCGAAATAGACTTCCTACTAGTGGTTCATAGGACAAGCATGACATACAATATATACCACTGTAGTTTCCTGGGTTCCAACATGGTATCTCACATAACATGGCATCCCCATTCGAAAGTACCATAACCCACACCCATATCTATCTCCTCGAAGCACCCGACTACATGTATGTCTGTTATAAACAGTATAATGTAGATACGCGTAAAACCATAGCTATATGATGAGCGAGAGGCCTAACGCATATATAACTATACGTGTTCGGGATCGTAAATGCTCGTGAGCCCGTTATCTATTTTACGGGTCGTGGACGTGGAGTTGAGGAGAGGAGCTGTTTTAACAGCCGCCGCGATACCAATCGTACGTCTTGTAACGATCGATCTGAGTAGGCCTACTCGAGGATGTACTGAGTATTGGCCGAAGCCGTGTGAGCTGCAGCAGCATACGAATAGGGTGATTGGCAACGATAAGAAACATCGCTTGTTATATTGGTAACTCTGCATCTCTTTCTATCCAAAACCTTTGATGAGTCACACTTACACAAACGCGATTGCCAATATCTCCTAAGTGGCCAACGAACTCGAGGTAGAGCTCTGAAACACTTTGATGCTTGTGAACTGATCTTTCCAACGGTCTCGTACACACTTTCTTAGCCTTTAGTTCCGCTTTATTTTTCTTCAACCTCTCTTTCTCCTTCGATAATTCTCCCCACCCCGCATTGTACAACTACCCGCAGGAAGGGGCCTTATTCCTCATAACCTAAGCACTACGATCCAATGGTTGATGGACAACGCTCATTAATCAATCTACTATTTCGAACAACTCATTACTTCTCTGAATACTTGTAACGAAAATGCCTTAGCATTTAATTTAGTTGACACACGCAATCTCTACTGAAGTTTACACAGCTAGTTTATTACATAAACCATGTGTTATAATATTTATAAGTTTAAACATTTCGCGAAACTATATGAAAGATTTAATTTTATTGCGACAGCGTGGTCTAAAATTATAGTTTGCACTTATTTTGAACATTGTAATAAAAATCCTTCCGCAACCTGTCATTTCACAACAGATCATCGTACAATTGAAGAGATTCTTTTGGGAAGTGATGACAAATATTCATAAAACGGTTTTTGGGTTATTTTGATAGCCCTTAATTGTATTTGGTGGAAAAACTTTGTGTACCAACTTTATCATATCGCAGGTTTACGCTGTACAAGTGGACGTCTATGGAAGTACAGAATTCGAGAAGGCTTCGTAACAACTTTTAATTTAATTTCTTCGTCAATGGTAGATCTTGATCTTGCAATAAATTTAATTGCTATCCAACGTGGCTTCTATCCGCCTTATCTCGTTCATCGCCGGGGAGAGTTATTTCAGATACTTCAACATTTCGTAATTTCAAACGAGAAAGCCCGCCGCGAGCGAAAGAATGTTTTCCCAGATTATTCTTAATGCTCAGAGTTGTTCAAAAACTTTTGAAATCCCCAATCCGGCCCGTTACAAAAGTGCCAACAATTTCGTTCACTATTTTGAGAAATTGAAAAGTTCAATCGCGTGGCAGTCAGGAGAATTTATGTTGATGTTGTAACATATCTCGAAATTCGTCACAAATATATCTTAGAATCCTTAAGGTCTTATGACATATCTATGACGGTCGATGACGTCATGGAATCGTAAGGCTATTTGCATCTCTGAGTTATTGGCATGATTGAATTTCAAGTTTGATGACTGGATCATTTCTTGGTCAGAATGGGATAACTGTGTACGTTGAAAATATTATGAGCCCAGGCATATTGACGCCGGGACGGATGACTGAATGCTAGGTGTCATAGCACACTGTGTAATTGAATTTCGGAAAATGCTCGAAACCAGGTCAAGCTTCGACATTCTACCTTACGATGAATCGAAACTTGGAGTAAACTGTGATTAAAACTTGAGCCGAAAGACGGCTTAGGCAGCTATCTAGAGGACGGTTATCTAAAAGCTGTGTGCCAAGACCGAAGCTGAGGGAATAGCATTTACAGGCATCACCCACCACCCGTGCGTGCTTTTCGATATGAATCTCGTTACGGGAGTTGCATTAGTTAGAAAACATTCACAGGGAAATCTTAACTCGCCGTGGACCTAACTTTCAGCACACCCGACCTCTAACTGACACGAATAATTGATTGTAATTAGATTGTCACCAGTATGGAATTTAAGTGAAAGTTAGTTGTTCGTGTAGAGGATAACAATAATTTGAAAAAATGGTCAGACGAGGCGTTCATTACAAAGTACTTTATCGTTGTCATCACAATCAAAGAGCAAAAAAAAATCGTAACGAGATATTTTTAAATTATCGGAAACCATTAAAATACTTGCCAAAAAGAATTATCGGATTTTTCATATCGGTGGCATTTTCGAAAAGTCTCGGATAATATGTTGACGAATATACGAAAAATCGGCTACAGAGTTTATAAGTAGGGTGCCATAGTATGTTGTGAATTAGAAGAATTTCATCAGCATATTCATTGAGCTCTCTTCAAGTGTAGCGCATTTGCAGGACGTCTACATGACTATGCGATCGTTTAAATTATGGGGTTTAATTATAGACATATTTCGTGGGTTGAGCACATGCCGGTGACCGCCGCCACGTATGCGATGTGATGCGGAGTACATACTCGAGTATTCGATGTTGAAGCTAGTATAATTATGCATTCGCGAATGCCACAAATATGCGTACCTATTAGCACTCCTATCCTCTCCCCCATGCTGTCATTGATGGAGCCCTTCGTCATCAGTTTCCAATACGTTCATATCAGGTCAGTGCATGTGTGCAAGTGAAATGTGGCAAGCGCCTCGAATAGATTTAGATCGAATAGATCTAGGTTGATGATCAGTGCACGTAACACAAATGAGTGTACAACAAAGACCATTTCGTTTGGTTCTTGATATTTTGATCATTTCCAGCAATATATTATTTATCACCATTGACATGAGAGTTTTAACACGATTTAATCATTAGAAACTACCAGGTATGCTGCTACTATACTTCCCAAAACTAATTTAATTGTTTTAGACGACTCTGTCGATGTTTTCCGCACGAGTTCAAGAGCTTTGAAGTGTGTCCATGTAAAGAATTCGATTACTTTTATTTATACAGCTAAAGAGAAAAATATTGGAAGGGACCGACATTTTACCAATTAAGAAAAACTGATTTCTGACGCGGTTTAAGCCACAATCTGGCAATAAATTCATCTCTGAGATTTTATTGAACAACGCATGTTCTTCTTTCTTGCTTTTTCTCTTTCCCGTTCATACCAAAGTTCTCTTACCAAACGCGTAGCCGTTCATTTTGAAAATTTATCGCTGCTATATCGATTACCTATAAGTCATTCTACATCACGAAATGAGTGAAATTCCTACTAGTTGCTGGGCAACGTAAAAATTTATCGAACAGCGTTTTTTATTTTGCGTTTTGTTTTTTCCTCCGTAAGTGAAAAGCGTCAAATCTCCTCAGGAACGACAAAATTTACGATTTACGACCACTCGGAAATTGTGATTGATCCACGTAATAACGTGTTAATTTTTTTCTTTTTTTTTTCTCTTAACTCCAAGCCCACGAGAACTAGATGGATCGGGAATATTCGACAAGGTAATTGCGGTGTCGTGAGGGCAGCACGTTCGATTCGCATATACACTATGCCTCGGAGCGTGATGCACCAGTGTATGGGGCAGGTCCGTTTTGACGTGGACCGTGGCAGATATTACATTATCAGTCTCTTGGCTCCAAGCCAGGACACACATGAGGCGCAAGCTTACAATATGAACCGTACAGCGGGAGACCAACATACATACACATGTTTTCAATATATAAATAGAACAAGAGAGAGAGAGAGAGAGAGAGAGAGGGAGAGAGAAACGGCAGGTAATGATCATTGATAATCATGTCCGTAAAAGCGCGCGAGCGTGGGACGGAGTTGTGCCACGTACTTCGATCGAGGGTGGGCGATAATTTTCTGACTGAATGAGTGGTCAGAAGGAGAAATGCCAAGCACGATTACAGCTTCTAATTAGCATCGTGTTCGAACCGAACTATATACCATTAATGTGTACGTTCGTACATCTACAGTGGCGGCGGCAGTGCCGGCTCTATACATACGTGCAATTGACGAGCCCCGTATGCAATAACGTATATTTATCAAACCCATACTACGAAAAGGCAATATTGCATGGCACGTTATACAGGTGTGCCAGGTTGAACAGCCAAAGGAACGGATTTAAAAAATCCAGTAAGAACGGTAGTGGCTTTAATATATTTTTCAATGTTTTCGAAAAAAGGGAAAATAGATATTTTCAAACTGCATGTTATCCGTAGTTTCAAGTTGAGCTGAGGATCATGAGCACACGATGATTTGACTAAATATCCAACATTTTGACGTAACTTGAAAAAATTTAACAAAGTCTCACTAAAAAAACCTTCGCTGCTCTGTTCATTATTTTTTTTAAATGATTAAATTTCGAAATATTACGCATTCGCAGCAAGGTACTGACTTTTAATAGCTCCTAACGAATTTTAATAAAATCTCGACAGTAATGATGCAGGTTGGATGGTTGATAGTATCACTGATGTTATATTATTTCACGAGGTACTTATACGTTTCGTAATTCAACATCAAAGTCAGTATTACGACATTTTTAATGAGAAAATCATGAAAAATATTGAATAACATTTTTACAGTTTTTTCCCTTTTGAGAAACAATCGTGAAAAAAGGTTATAAAATGGTCAAGATAAAAAAAAGATGCGGAGGGAGAAAGTGCAGTAAATGAGTTTAGAGGACATGAAATGCGTGTTTATGTTACTGCATCGCGTATTGTACGCGGAAAGATGCGGGGCGAACAGAGATACTACAATGAACAAAATCACCGTCTTTCGAGCACCAACGGTCGACCGAGGTTACAGGTGCAATAACGCTTCAACTAGGTTAACTACCATCGTCAACAGATGAGCAGTGGTTAGTTGGTATATATTCACATCGTCATATATCTATGTTTAATCCAAGTAGTGTATAGATATACCGCGGCGTGGGAAAATGACGTGAGAGTATAAGAAATCTTACCGAAGAACAGAGAGAAAGAGAGAAAGAGAGAGAGGAAGAGAGAGACAAACCCACAGATTTCGTTACGATATGGTGTTCTCTAGCATCTGGCGAATGTTAACACCGTTATTAAATCCAATATGGATATTCGATTATGCGCTCTCTACGCGATTGGAATAGCAAACGATGCAACGCATTTACCAACGTAATATTATTTAAAAAAGTACATTGAAGATAGAGAGGCGGCATAGAAAACGTGGAATACAGTTGCTTTTCATTTTTACGTTGAATTTATCGATCCTAATTAATGAGCTATGTACCGATAATGACGAAGAGATACACGTATCTACGAAAAGGCATTTTTTCCATGAAGTACTTTGTGTGACTGTGGAAATACATTGAAAATGGTTCATTTGTATGAAGATCAAAAAGTAAGACGAATCAAATAAAACTTGTACTTATGTACATTTTCATTCCCAACCATTTGATTGATCAAAACTGAGCCTTGCCAAGCTGAAATGTATTTCGTGATGAAAAATCTCGCCACGATTGCGCGCTTTTTCGTCGCACTTCTCAATTGATTCATTCGCGTTTCACAACGGGCAGCATTTAGAGATCGATGTACTTTTTACAAAATAAATGTCAACGTTTTACTAGTGCGAACGAAACCTCCAATGATATACCGTCAGGCCCAAGCATTGAACACGCAGGTCTGCTATACTCTCCTGATTCACCAAATTTCCGATAACTGACTGAGTATATACAATTTATTCCAAGCAGTGGTCGAAAATTGTCGAATTTTGTTGAATATATACTCGTCGTCGTCGGAACGACGAATTATCTAAAGAAAGTACCATGGTACGATAAGATCAAAGGCCAATACCTAAAATCGACTTATGTAAATCATGATAAATGGAAATTGCGGTACTGCGTTCAGCGAATTCGTTCACAGCTAAGAATTTCCGTTGCTACGTTCGGTCTAACCTTTTTCAATCGTGAACACGAAAGCGGTACATGGGTAAGAGAGACTCTTTCGCGGAGTATCAATTCTCAAAATAAGCGACGGCGGGTGTAATAAGAAAAAGTTTCGTTTAATTTGTTCAAATTTCTATACCGATGAACATACATAACGACCAACTGATAAAATCAGATGTTTTTTTGTTTTTTCAATTATATGTGAGATTGAAATTCTGGAAAATGAATGATGCTTCAATAAGATCGATATCTGAACGCGATATATTTAGAGCATGCGGTTCAACGTACTTCTCGATTGGTGCAAAAAATTAGCCGACCAGAATGACAGTAGCAATGGTTGTAAATCTATGAACATAGTCAGCTCCCCTAAACCGTGTAAGAGACGGAAGAGTCTAGAAAAAAAGAAGATAAATCTACGACATCGTTTGGCACTTGTTTACGCATTGGGTCAAGCTTCACTTCAGTGGAAGCGAAATAACTAGGGAGCCGACCATGACGAATATCATCAAATCCGGACGGACGGTTAAGGGCTTCATTCGCGAGGGTGCGATATATTTTGGGCATAAGGTAGAATGGTGGAGAGAAAAAACAGACGTAAAAAGGGAATTTCTCGGAGGGAGAATAACCGTATGGTCATTTTCGGATAGACGACAAGTGAGCTATGTACTCGAAAAGGTTAATTCAACCTAGTGTTTGTTCGTCGAATGACGAATCGTTTGACTGATTACGGTGGGTATATGGGAGCGAGTCAAGAGTGGGAACGCGCTAAAGCGAAGGAACAACCGGTAATCCGCGGCGACTACATAGCTTTAGTTAGCTTTCTCATGGAGAGTAGAGAGCGGGGGAGAGCTTGCCCAGGACCTTGCCTGTGGTTTATCTTGCACGTCTCGCGAAGGACGTACAAGACGAAGAGCAAACAGAAAAGATAATGGCTGATCATTACTCACACCTTTTCTTCAGTGGGTCTGTGGGAGCATTCGAACCCTCTCTTACCTGAAACAACAGAAAATAATTGCGTTAGTTAAAATAACTTTCAGTTTCGTTGAATGCAACACCGAAAACGGGCTTTAAAATTAAACATAAAATTAATTATGAAAACTCATAAATAGTTGGATCAAAATTCTTCGTAGTAAACTTCGGATAAATTATTATTGTGCTCTATTAATGTAATTGTTTCAGATCTTCAAATCCCGTCCTGCATTAGCCCATTATCACAAAAAATTTGATTCATAGTGGGCGGTTCATTTGCTTCGTATAACTTTCATGATGAACGATAAAACGAATTTCTAAAGCATGCGATATATTCTCATATAATTGTAATAATACGAGAGTTTTTTTTCGTTTCGTAAACCTGATACATTCCTTAATGGCATGAGACTGCGATGCAATGTCTAATCCGTCAAGCCCAAGTTTCTGAAGACCCGACAGATATTCATCCGAAATGGACACCAATTAATTATTACGCTGATTAAACAAGAGCCGCAGAGACTTCTTCATGCGGAATTCATTATAAATCATGGAGTTGGTACAGTTTATATCATCAAAGTAAATGCAGTAGACGATCCTAGTGTTTTAAACGGATTATAAGCCGCCTAAGATGACCAGATCATTACACAAACCAATTGTAGATGCATTTGCATAATATGAGATCTGAATTAATGCAGTTATTGGGATGTGCAGGTAAGCACAAACAGAATCTTATCTGTGCGAGTGAAAAGTCTCCTTGGGGAAGTCCATCGTTGACTCAAAGTACTACTGGATAAGAAACCAGACGATCAGCCGTATCAGAGTGCCAAGTTCCCGGACCGACAATCCGTCTTCGTTCAGATTCACCGACGTCGGTTTGACTTGTGTTTCCCTTTTGTTTGTCCCCTGTAGACGAACAACCCGCCAAGACTCAAGAACTAGCCCGACTTTCGTTATTTTCGAGAAGAGCAGAAGGACTCTGTGCGTCAGGCTACTTACAGAGAACGTCTTTATCCATGTCCTTTTTTGTCGCCCCCAACAGACCAAGAACTTCCAGTTCTCCCTGTTCTGCCTTTACAAACTGTAGCCGTGTGTTTTTGCCTTTTCCCTTTTTTCTCTATACTAACTCTTCCGGTGGTGAATCTTCCTCGGGCGTTTGCGGAAAGTAAACAAAAAAAGCAATGAGGCCGGAACCAGACTGTATGCTCAACGGGGGAAGCATGAGGTACGCGGAAGTTTACTGTGAACCATCCAAATTCTTCTGTACAAATTAGTCTGTCTTTTTCCTTTTTCTCTCTCCTCTCTCTCAATATATTTCCCACCTTCCCCCTATCATTCTCTCTTTACTATATAATCTTTTTTCTATTCTTTTGTCCTTATTCACCGTTTGGGATCCTCAAGTTGGCTCGCACGTTTACTCCACGAGCTTAACTGTGTGTACACTTCGCGATGTAGCTTGTCTAAGTATATAGTAACGGGTTTTGTAATTTGTAGTTTCAACGAGACGATGTACGTTTGACCCTTGTGCAACTGATGCCCGTTTTGGCTATGCGCGAGAGCGGCACCTCTCTTTCTGGACAACGCTGACTCTCGCGCCTCTCACTACTTTATTGCTGACCGCACAAGGAGAAACTCCCCTTGCCTACGTAAACTTAGACCTCTCGTCATTATACGTAGCGATATGCTGCTACTCCAGCGTCAGGTACCACGTAATATACATACCCGAGTTTGTCACGTGATAGCGAGTCACGATGTATTTCATCGGGGTGAGGAAAACAGGATCTTCGGAATTTCTCCGGGGTTACCTATGTTGTATGAAATCAGCCAATAGTGTGAAGGGTGCAAAGTGTTCATATGTGTACATGGCAAAGCGGTAGTTAACGATCGAAGTTAGTAGGTCGAGTGTATCTCGACTGAACTTTCTGCTCACTCCGAGAATATCGAAGCAACGCGATCAAGCTTCGGAGGTTAGTCTGATTACTTGTTGACGCTGAAAGTTTTGGACACCACCGCTTCGAGTCTACTTGGAAAACTTTACTTTTTATTCACCATATTACTAATTGATGACAAATTTGCATTACATTTAGTTTGAGTTTTCTCTCGTGATAGCAAATATCAATGAATTATTCGAACTAACCATCTCAACAGCTACTCATGTACTTGGTATCTTTTGGGAGATAAACAGATCCAATTGGAAGAAAAAAAGTTTTTAATCCATTAGTTTGGTATAAACAGGATAAGAGCAGTTTGAAAGGAGAACTCAGAATCTTCCATTTGTTGCACGAAACCTGGGAAATGGACGAAAATCGTGTAGAAGGGATGAAAGAGACGACAGACCAAGTATAGTCGATGTTGGCAGCGAGTTGCATCAATCACTTCGGAAATGGGTCGATCGATTCGTAGCAATAGTACACTGTACGTGGTTGCAGAAGTAAAAGCTGCAACAACAGCAGGCCGAGAACACGTTTATACGAGGACGAAAGATAGTATCGGTTTAGGCGTACAGCGCGATCTGACAGGAGTCTCGATTCCATAGGATCACACGGGGCAACACACCGAAACGCGCGACTATGTAAATGTAGTCTCGTTGGGGGCCAGTCGGAGAATCGGAAAATAGAGTGTGAGGATAAGGAGTATGTATATATCCATATAAAGGTATGTGTACGTTCGTATATATGGATGCGCGACCGGTAGCGAGAGAAATGGGAAAAGCGAGATAAAGCTGCGGCTCGGAAGTCCTGGTAAAACCATACCATTGGCCGACGTCGATATACCAGCTTGCATATTCCCGGTAGACTCATCGGAGAAACTTCGCGAAATTCAATACGCACATCCAATACGAGAGGAAGAGCGAGAATATCGACCGTGCTATACGACAAATTGAAAACTCCGAACTGCCAGAATGCACGAAGCTTTCCACCCTCAGATCCGATCGGAGCGATTGAAAAGATTTTCAAAATACGATATTTCTAACTTTCAAGTTTTGATACTTTTTTCAATGCCATGTTTGATATAGTGAGGACAGATTAATGAATCGAAACTCCCAATGTATTTACGTAGTTCTGCTGAAGGTCGAAGCGTTGATTTCCAATATGCAGCATTGTACTCACTCCATCGGGAAAAGTCTTGGATTTCTCCTCTTATTTCAATAGGATTCCGGTAAACAGACGCTGAATCATGTTCTTGAGACTTCCGAAGTCTCACTTACGAGGCGTTTTACAATAGTACACAACACTTTTACAACCTGGACACTTTAGTGTGTAGGACATGCAGGATGCACATAAATATGCGATGCGCGGGTCAGGCAGACAGGCAGGCACTGAGCCAAAGAGTTATTGAGCGTCGTGACGCCGTGCATGTAATAGTACAATTCTAGCAATGTGACGTTATGTGGTGAAAACCCTTCCCGATGTGGCGCCATTCCCAATGTCCAGAACAACTAAGGAATCCACGTTGGGTCAATTCTGAGCTGTGTATGAGGAAAGATTTTGAAACTACAAAATGTCCGGAAATTTGGACAAAATTCCATGAAGTCTTAGTGACTTGGGCTTCGATCGGTCATCAGCGTAACGTTCGGGATTTTAACCCTTAAAGTATATTGACGGTCTTGTCCGAAAGTTAGTTCGTATGTTTCAACTTTTCACATTTAAGGAAGAACTTTTTTCAAAGAAACACTTTAAAATGATACTTGGTTTTTTCCAGTCGTAATGTTCATCAATTTTAACCTGGAATTCGTTAAACCAAACACACTGGAGTCGTCCAGTTCCAATATAGCTTTCCTTTACGTTAACGTTGAGCAGTCTATAGAGTCAGCGATCAACAGCGCTTACAGGAGAGACAAAAGTTGCTGATGAAGGATCGCGACAAACAGATTGATATTATTATTTAACTGTTGCCCTTCAGCGTGGTAAACTTTGATATTCTGCTGAATTGTACGCGCATACATTTCTATCAAGATACTTCGGATCGCTGAAACTTTATAAACTCTGCGGCAAGTGCGCCAGATTATTGTGACACGTGGCTCCTGAGTTGCGGAAGTCAAAGTTCGGATGGTACGAGTTGGACTACAGTAGCTTATAAATATATAGTTTTACCATTTCTCAAGCATCTTCACTCTGTCTCATGTGAAGAAAGTTGAGCTAATGCAGAACGGCTCAACGTCGTATATACTATGACTTCATCTGTACAGGAACGAGACGACGGAAGAAACATTGAAGCTGCTGCTTCGCATTACAAGTTTGCAGACCAATCTCGTCGCCAGGTCTTATTCCGTCTAAAGCTCAAAGGGTGATAGTATTCGGGAGTGTACGGTAGTAGGTATGTGACAATCTCAGAAAAACATCACACACACACACACACAACATTGCGACTGTTGAAAACATTGATGTAAGAGCTTATGTCGCAGAATGTCATAAAAGGTGACAGTCGACAACATGGGAAAAAAAGCATATTGTTGTTCATAGACACGCTATAAACTAAGAGGTAGATACGACAAAATGAAGGAAGTTCCAGAAATAATTGAAGGGGAAAGTCGAAGTCTTTTGTCACAGTTACAAAATGACTGTAAGTAGGCTCGTTAATGCATCAACTATCTATCGTGTACTCGACGTTCGTTATCTTTTCTACAAGCTGAAAATCGAGGCATATCCTACAGCAGAAAGAATAACAGAAAATAAGCAAAGCATAGTACGACAAGTGGAGATAGAGGAAGAACAGCTGGATAATGAAGGACATGAATAAGTAATATGCAGCTGAAGATGTGGTATTATACGCTGGGTTTCACCTTTTCCCGGTGGCGTCTCATCGCAACCTGAAACTTCCTACAAACGATGGAAATGGGAAAACTTGAAGATCAGTGAGTAAAGCAATCAGCAACCTGTGCTGCTGCAGATTAATCAATTTTTCTGACCTCCTTCTTTCGTTATATTCGAATAAGAGGCAACAATAATATTGCATTTTAATGCCTCCAGACGTGAAAACTCAAGTTGTATGTATTCGAAGTTTCTGTAGCAGCTCTTATTATTTTCAAATGCATCAATTTTATTTCAGGCTGTTCAGAAATTCATGTAACGATGTTACCGTACTTGCAGCAAGTCTTTTCTCCAAAGGACAACGAGGACGAACGGAGAGCCGTTTCCGAGAATATACGTGAATCATAATTACGTTCCCAATATTGCCGTCTACTATATAACGGAGCAATTACATATTAATCGCGCTGAACTATTATTTCAAAACAATCGTTAGAGAAACGTGAATAAAGGACAAATGGTTGGGGAGTTTTGAGTCATTTAGGATGATGGGAATTTGTGGGAGTTCACGGTAATGATTTGTATCTCAGAATTTCTTTTGTATTCGGATAAATGATTTGAATAACTGAAAAACACCCGCAAAATATATCACAGATAGGCAAAAGACACGTATGAGAAGTAAAACGGCATGGCGTACCGTAATTCGCGGCATTAAAATGCAAATGAATGATCTTGTATTACGGATGTAGCATACATTCTAACGAGCGAATGAAATGGATGGGTAAGAAAAAAAGGCAACTATAGAAGAGGCAGAAATCCACACAGCCAGCACGAATAAACGATTTAATTCACCTTCAAAAAGATTTATCGCCCTAAGTGTGTGTCGACCCGTTAACAATACATCTGTGCTATACACAGTACGCTCTACTATTACGGGCAATAAGAGGAAATAAGATTAAAAAAGAGTGCAAGAAAAGACGGGATAATCGTATCCTTTGAAAATTTTCCCCAAGCAAGAATTCTTTTCCTCAGAGTGGAAACGGGACGAAGATACATTTATAAACGAAGGTACAGGTCGCTATCTTGCAGTTCATTACGCCTGTAGTGGAACCTTTTTCGAATCTTCGACGACAGTAGGTAAAAAAGAACACACAAGTATGGTTGTCTTGAACGGATCCTGCGCGGAAATACATGATAGCACGAGAGAGCAGCAAGGGAGAAAAGCTCATTCTGCTCAGATAAGTCTCGTTGAAACCTTCGATGCGACGTAATTGCTCATGAGAGCTTGATAAATTGTAAAAAAAAGGATGAAAAAGAATTTCCAGGAAAAGAGAAAAACATGAAACTCGAGGCAACACAATGAGAGAAGTTGCTACGAACCGAGGATATTGAAGGAATAAATATACCCCAATGTCCATGCTAATTAAAATACAATTTTGCTTGCACTTCGTAATATGCTTCAACGTACATAATACTCGAATTATTGATCAATGTCTCCATGAATAATTTCTGGATATATTTCTGCTGAATCTTTTTCCTCACCGTAAAGTTCCGGTTCTATTGTCATCATCGTATTAAATGTTTTCGTCAATCTATATGAAATTGATTTCGTGTAATTAGTATTATGCAATTAGCTTAATCCACTAAGACTTGACAATAATTGACTGTACATCAATTATCACAATGTCAAAATTATTCACGAGATCAAAACAGACAGGTGAAAATCTTGAATTGGAATTTTTATTCGAAAATTAACTTGAACGATTCCCTCGAACATATTTGTTGTGCGTGGGCTTGATGTTTGTCGTTTCTTTTTTTTTTCACCCGGAGCGGAAATAAAAGAAAAAATTATATCATTCGTCATATTGTATTGAAAATGATGAAAACATTAAATTTTTTGGCTCAATTCTAGATGATGAATTATTTTTTCGCTAAAATCCCTTGGAAGGACGATTCACTTCCACGGGGCTATGATGTCACAATAATTTTGAATATCATATTCTTTCCGTGTATAACGGGACGTACACCCATTGATATTTCTACGATGCAATTATAGAAATACAATTTCTATCCCATAGTACAAGACAGCGAGAAATAAATATGACGTTCCTGCTATAATAGCCGCGAAAGAACATGAATTATATTGTCAGGTTGGTGTGTTAAAGCATGTTACAACGTTACTGGGAAACTTTCTCCACCAGAATCAGCGAAGCAAGGCAGCGATGTGCATGAACCGGCTGTCCGTACGAGTCCACACTTTTGTCTTAGACGCTATATTCTTTACTGTAGTATCCTTGTACAAATCCAACAAAAATACAAGGTACAGCGGGTAGATAAGGCCTAGTTCGTTTAGGTCGATATCTTTTGATTTTACATAGAATTTCGAGGCAATAGGCCTTACATGCCTCCAATCAAGAGAATATTACGTGAGAGAAAAAATATTTTCATCGAGAGCTATTTTGCTTTACAATTATCCTTTACACGATGTTGTCCAAAAAGTAGTTCTTGCACAAAAATATTGAAAAGTTATACGGTTTTTTGGCTGATTTGGAAACAAATGAGAAATTCTGGTCAAGTTGTTCCAATGGAATCACAGTACGACAAACAACAGGGATCATGTCCGCGTACGGTTTGTCCGGTCAGAGCCAGTGATGAGAGACTCCCGCGCGCGTAGTGCAAAATACAATTTGACGACGTGTGTGTGTGTGTATTTATGTGATGGTGCACATGCTTTAGTACAGGACACTAGAACGTACCGTGGTGTTCGCTTATCGAAAGACCGGAACGAGAGAGGCGTACTAATGTGCCCGCACTGTCTGATGCAAGACACTCGAACGATAAACTTCGCGTCATAATGATAGTTCCTTTCCACTATGTACTTTCCCCTCGCGACCGGTAATATACCGTGTAGCAGGAAGATATTTTTGTGCCTTTTTTAGCACTGGCGCATTGAGTTGAGCGGCGTTAAACTTAAATAAAAACTCCTTTCAACAGCTGTAAGAACCTGCTCCCGCTACTAGTACTTCCTGAATTGTGAAAAACACATCAGACTTAAACGATGACGACGATTTCATTGAGAAATTGACTATGGCTTACATCGAAGAAATAATAGAGTCAAGTCTTTCGGAAACGGGACTAATTTTCATTAGACGTCCATAGGAAGTCTGAAATGAAAATGTCTCAAGTCATCTCAAATGACTTGAGGGTACCGACGAATTTTTAAATGGAACAACGGAAATTTTCCATGTTTCTGCTGCAACAGATTTCATTGCTCGCACTCGAACATTTAAGCAGTAACAGATTTTGCGAAAATCTTTGCCCCAAAACAAACATAATGCAAGTGGGATAATCATCTGAAAGTATATGTCAGGTTTAGTGCTGATAAAAATAAATAAATTCAGGGCCGTTAGACACTCGACTCGAAATTATCGATTAATGCAGAAAAGAGAAGTTTTACGAGACCCGTGTGTATTGCATGAAATCTTTACCCGTCGTACCGAAAGTGGAATCATGTGTATGTTTGAAGCATGGAAACTTTCATGTAGAATTCCATAGTACAACGAGCCTATGAAAAGATGCATCAACGTCGTACAACCACAACTTGCAATAGCGACCTAGACATCTCTCTGTCTCAACGGTATCGATCTCACGTTTCGCTATGATCGAAAGAGAGAAAGAGGGGGTGAAAGAAATAAAGAGTACGAATCATACGTGTATATATACACGAAAGATAGCTCTGTGCATGCCTCGCACCATCGCACGGTTAATTTCATCGCAATGTGTGCATGCAATCAACCTCGAGGCATAAGACTTTGCATACGGTCTATACGCTATCTCTCTCAGACTCTTTCTCTCTCTCTCTCTTACTCTTTCTCTCGTTCGCTCTCTCCTAGAACACCTAGAGATAATTTAAACTCTGCAATGTACGCAAGCTAAGTAAGGACGAAATGTGAGACGAGGGACTCGACGAGATGGCGGGAAGACGGGAGAGTTTGAGGTGCAGTGTAGAAGATGAGAGGAAAGTCGCTGCTCCAACGATAGGACTTCTCTTACATACGTGCAAACGTACTGATATACATAGATATTTGAACATAAGTCCTAGAGAGAGAAAGAGAGAGAGCGAGAGAGAGAGAGATATTCCTCGCGAGTCAGTTTTACGCGAACACTTTCGTGACTATATGGCATCTCCGGGCTATTTCCACGGCAATCTCCCGCCAGCTAATCAGGTTGCGCTTGGGAGTTGCTCTCTCCGGTCCCAGACGCTATACGAATCATCCGTGGTCTTTCTCGCGAAAGATGAAAAGCCTCAAGAGATATTGTGAAGGATGGACGGACGAGAGAACATCTCAAACGAACCTCAACTGCTCCACGAACTCTCATATGCGAACTATGAAAATCTAAGCTCATGAGTGCGGAATTTAAAGGCGCATATTCATCAAGTTAATTTAATAAATTACTCAATCCCAAAAGAAGATGCAGTATTCCAGTGTATGATGAGGTTGTGAAATTTGGTTTTTTTTTTTCTCGTTCAAGCCTATAATAACATCATTTTTACAATTGTACAAAAAATAATCCCCTAAAAAAGTGTTAGCTTCAATTAACTAATTGGCATAAAGTAAAAAGAGGAGTACGAATATATTTGCTCAGAATAATTGCTTACCATTGTTCCTTCACGTATATATAGAAATATTTCAAGGAGATTATTATGAGATAAAGCACATTCGCGCCTCCAATTTGACTGTCAATATTTGAATAAATTGCAAGTCCATTCGCAAATTTCATTGAATTGACGCAGTTGAATATCGAGATAAAAGCTACTCGGTCGAAATAATCTCTCGTTCTATTTCTTCCATCTCCGTATTTTTTTTTTTTCGTAACATCTTTCCCTGTATTTCTTTTTTCTCCGTGCTGGGCACACGTTGACTTTCTTGTTAGCTGACGGGTGTGTCTTCACTCATTCAATACAAATCCTCCCCCTCCCCCCATCGCACTGTAGCGCAGGCTAATCATTGCCACTCGAGCGCCTATCTCGTCACACTGGACTGACAATTTTTCCTTGCTCGTCTTCACTGTTCCGTGCACTTCATCAGTTCAAGAGTGACAGGGTGCAAGGAAAGTTGTGGCTGTCGGGAGTCGGGAAAGAAGACGTCAGCATTTTTTCTCCCTTTGGCCCTTATACAAGAAGCTGCGCGTCCTGCGGCGAGTATTTTCTTGTTTTTTTTTGCATGTCTTGTTGATGCATGAAATTTTGTTAGACTGCTTGATATACGAGAGGCGTTCACGCCTACGGTGGCTCACTAGGTAACGCCCTTACACCGTATATGTCTAATTAGAAGTTACGAAGTGTAGGATGTGTATGCAGAGATAAAGTTATAAAATATCTATATGCAGGTAAATATATTAATAGAGCATTTATAAGGTGTCAATGTGATAAAAGGCAGGTCTTATGAGAATGTGCGAACCATGAAAAAAGGATCTTTCAAATGGTCAATTCAATTTGGATTTCTGTTCGATCATATCTACGTGATTATCTAGAATCTCGCGAATTAATGAGCGAAGATGATGAAATCGGAATTTTCGTTATGTTTGAGGAAGGTTGCGAAAATTCGGACAAAAGGACAAAATCGACTCCCTATTTGAGTAATACTGAAAATCTTTTTTCGTGTACAGTCGTTCATATGAAATTGCATATAAAGGAAAACCCGATACATGTGCTACGTGCTTTTTTGAGGATCTTACGCGCGTCATTTGCAATTGTCGAAAAAATTCCGGCACCGTTCGTAATGAGATTCTAGAAATAGCTGCAGAATGTACGAATTAAATTGATGCTAAAACGAGACAAAAGTTTCCTTCCGTAATTTTGGGAACGCCATTGTGGCAGTTGTGATCGCGGCGAAGTGATCGAAAAAGCGAATATTGTGAAAATTGCGAGGAAATTATATGGTTTCGAATATATAAGTGGATATCAATGGTACTCCTGCGATCGGTTGTATCACGGGTTTATCTGCGGGCAGAATAATCGATAACGAATAATCATTGAGCGATGATTGCTGGTATATAACAGACGATTATTTCAATGCAGTGAATGTGTACATACATTTCTAGATTATTCAACTTGGGGCGTGGAGTGGAATGTACGTGAACTGAAATTCCATCAAATGTATAATAATCTCGAGCACATTCATAATATTCTTGTGAGACTGCATTACGTTGGAGTGCTTTTTAGATGTTTTCGGAAAAACAAATTATCATTTTAGAGAATAAATCGCTGTGTAATAGCAAAAATAACATTCAAATCATTCTCTAATAAGCGTTCCAAATCGGGAATCGAAGTTTACGGAAAACGACATAAAAACAGACTTCCAAGTGATTGGCGCTGCCGATGGGCAGACTGGGAAGAAACAGTGCCGCGCAATGGTACATATTGTTTATGAGCATTTCGTACTTTCTGTAAATCTTCTAGTTCTAAAAAATTCTGTCTAAGATTAAGTCAATCTCTAATCACGTTTCAATCGACGACTGATCCTCGACCTAGATCGTTCTTCTATCGCACGTTGTTCACGCGATTTTTTATTCTTGTTGTAACAAAATTGACGAATTGACTGTTCAGTGTATCGTATATCGTAAGCAATCAGAAATCGGACCAAAGTTTTTTGATCATATGTAGGACTAATGCGTCAGGCTGTTTATAATGAAATATTATGTTGAAGTTGCATTAACAGAGATTGCTGCGTTTTTGAAAATGTCCAAAATTAAACAACTTCAGCTGTATCCAGTATTTGAATGGGTGTCCGATCAGCACAAGCATCGATCGCTGAGCCGAAGGCGATTATTCGGAGTTTCTGGTAATGCTGAGAGCTAAAATTCATTAAATATAGCCTGTTGTATCAGCGGGATTTCCCACAGTTTGTCTGGGACCTTTTACACATTCAGTATTGGAAGAGCATGGCTAGAGGGCACACTCTTGGGGGGTCTCACAGGAACGTGGAAGTTAGTAAACTTGGGTTCAAGTTATGGGCTGGGCTGGTAAAACCTCGGAAGGGTATACGGTGGAACATTAATTTATAGATATTAAAGTAGCTATCCATATAATTTCAGAGAATCTTATTGGATAAATATGTACATATGCAACAAAACTATAGCATCTCATGCGAGTAAATCAATGCCTCTTATTTAGCGGCCGAACGAGCAATCCTTCCGACATTTTGCTGGATCGCGAAGCATCCCCGGGGTGGTGCGTCGAGATCGCGATGCTTGCGTGCTCTCGATACTTCACCGTACAGCCGAGAGACGCGAGACACGTCGAGGCTGCTCTGATTTTACTGTACAGATACATACTAACACAGTTCACATATATTTGCTAAGGTTTATAGTTGAGAATGTACATATCTAGGATAAGCTTATGTATAAAGCAATGTCTATGAATGCTTCTGGAGAGAAATTCCCTGCCTTGAGCCAGCAGCAGGGGCACTAGTCGTTCTCTATATCCGCCGTTTCTGGGATGCAAACCACTCAATTATAGTGCGGTACCCCCAAGGGCTTCAGGATCAGAACCTCCGACTCTCGCGTGGATCTCTTGAACCTCCGGGCGTTTCACCGAGAAAGACCAGCCAAGTTACAACGTCTATCTATATATACATAAATATATATATATGCTGAAACGTTATGCTCCACGAGAGAACAGAGTGCAGCCTTTCCTCCACTCCCTCGCGAAGCCCTGTGCCTTTCTCGTCACATATTCCTATTAAACATTATATATCGTTGTCAGAATATATACATATTTGCACTCAGCTGCAGGAGAACCCGTGTTCACACACTGCGACTAATACATGCCCTTCAGATTTGTCCATCTATCAAGGATTCCGTAGAGAAATTTACTCTCTACTTCGTTTCTAATTCTTGTTAATGAATTAGATTAATCAAAACAGTAGTGAAGTTAACGATGATTTTTTTTTCCAGCAGATACTCTTTTTTAGTGTAATTTTTGAATGATCGTTCAAAATTTTAAGCATGTTGGCAATAATTGTGAGCAGCAAGCACAGTTGGATGCGCTTTTTTCGCATAGAATTACTGTGAGTCGTTCAGGACAATAAAATGGTCTGCACTTTTCGAATCAGCCGGTACATGTATTTATTACGTTCCCGTGTACTTCAGAATCGCAATTTAAATCGTTAGTTTCTTGCCCGGAGATGTATACGATCTCAATTTCGATGGGTGCCTGCGTGCGTGCGTGCGTGCTCGTCAAAGGAAAATTACAGGGATTCAACTGTTGGATTCTCGAATGCATATTGAGCTACGAAGAATCGAACCGTTAAGAAAAACTATTTGTATGAACAACGATTTTCATAACTCAAACCAATGAAAATAAATCTCTCATTAACGAATGAATCAATCTATTATTTGTTGATCGAATAAACCGAAAAATGCACGATACTTCGTAGGAATAAATGAAAAAGATAAAAAATCAATGTGTCTAGCTCGTTCCGAGTTGAACACGTTTTCTGAAACTTCTCATCCCCGATAGGAAACGTGAAGATTTGCACGTGATACATCTGTTCCTATATGTAATTGGCTCCGGGGCGATCCGAATTAAGTTCTTGGCTGCAATATCTACCGTCGATGAACAGAACAACGCCAACGTCTAGTGATATCCGGAGGGCGAGATTGAGATCTATATAGACATGTGTAACATTCGAAATAGGAAGCGATTTTAACGGCGAGGCGTAATATCGGCAGAAGGTTGGGAGTTTCACGTTGCTGGATTCCGGTGACCTGTGGCTAACGCCATGAGTCAGAATGGGATGGTGCGGTGATGGCGTTCAGGAAATTGAGCGATCTAGTCACCAACACAGTCTGTCCTCAAATTCAGGCTGAAGTCGCAATCTATATGTATTGATACATATATGTATAGACGTAGATATAGCTGGAAAGAGAATTTGATCGTCATAGTCGTTCACGTAGTCGTCCTAGGACGCCCCTTTTTCTATATAAGCTTGCCTTTTATTACGGCTCAAGGCGGTTTTTCAGGAGAGCTTCCTTCCCACACATCTTTCTGTCATAAATGTGTGGGTTGGGTGTGTGTGTGTGTGTGTGTGTCTGTGTGTGTCTACACGTATGTACATATTCGCATATTCCGAACCGACCCTCATTCGTTTTACCGCTAGGGAAGTGTACACCAACCGCATTGACGTAAGGCTTTTCTCAAAAGGGGAAGTCAGCCGCGTCGATCAAGTATGTCAGCAAAGAAAAGAGAAAGCAAGACGAAGAGGAAGAACTTGAAGGAGTAAGAGAGATCGAGGTAGGAATCAAGACTCAAGTGACGTCGACATTTGCGATATCGATTTGGCTAAAAGAAAGTGCTTGAAAGAGTAATCGTGAAGTAACGGCGAAATGAAAGAATTGAGAGAGAGAGAGAAAGAGAAAAAAGTTGTGCGCACGCTCACGGTGAAATCTATTACAGGATTTTGAACGAAAATGAAACTGAATAAAAAGAAGGAACTTATACGCGTGCTTCAAATGTATCATGAATACTTGATTTTATTTCTCATTCTTAAAATGAAGGTGGGGAATTGAAATTATGTTGATAGGGTCTCGGGTTTCAATTTACGAGTTTGAAACTTTATTAGTTTCGTGGATTCGTGGATTTATTAATATCGGTATATTCGACTATATAATAGAAATATATCATAAATTATTTCATTTCAACGTCATAAAATGCTGAACTCTGATGTGAGAGTGAATTGAATTTTCTAAGAAATTTTCTGACGAAAGAAAATGCCACGGGCTATATAATGGAATATGATGTACTTTTTTTTTCAAAACGAGTGGGAGTATATAGCATTAAATATAAAGACTCTTATACAGATAAACGAACCGGGACGGTTGAAAGCTCAGTCTACTGTATATTACAGAGCGTGAAAATGGAAGCCCTTAAGGAGAGAGCGAGAGAAGGAGAGAGGAAATGGCGAAGCTTCCGGGGAAAAGCCCCAAAGTCCCCAAAGGCAAGAGAGCCGAGCAGCTCTTTAAAAGGATCGCTTGAGGATTCGCACAGTTTTCGACGCTCCGGTAGTGAAGAAAAAAAAGAAAAGAATTCACCGATAAAGTCCTCATTAAGTTCAATGTCTGTAGGGATTCACAAAAAGAACACTATATTCAAGAACTTATAGAGGCTTCTTGCATATTTTCTGGTTAGCCTACGCTCCATAGTCCAAGTTTTCATCACGTTCAATCGAGCAATATACGGACAATCTATTTCAATCCGATGCAGACACAACAAAGAACATATTTATTACGAAGCTTTGACATTATCTACGAACGAATACTTCGATTAGAAATAGGAATATTTTACGGTTACGTCGAAGAATTTTTGGTTGATTTTATTTTTTGTGTATCGTGTGTGTAAGTGTGTGTGTTTGTGAATGATACGTATAATATCATTTGCATGTATTCAGAGAAGCTTTCAGTCCGAAATGTCGTTCCTGAGAAACTTTTTGAACGATCGTGAAGTTCTTGTGAGGCAAATAAACGGTGCAATGCGTGGAGTTTTGTAATTTCCAAAAGTTATATTAAATCTTAAGTAAACGATAAATACATTTATTCTTCACCGGATCTAATACGTTTTTTCTTTCACAGTTCCACCGAATAATAAAAATGGAATACTGTCGACAACAATGTCATGTCCGGAACTTTCATTTTTATTTCGTAAGTTCCATTCCGCAGCTTTTATGTCATGGTACTGATTTTTTCCAGTTTTAATGCACTTTCCAGTGTGGGTTTTGATCGAGAGTGAAAGGGATCGACGAACTACACTATTCGATACGAGAGATCATCGACTTTTCAACTGATATGACCTTAAGTATAGCGACGAGGACGATATGACGGGTCGATGCATTATTATGAAGCTATTTACGCCAATATGAGAGAAATTCCACCGAATTTCTGTAATCTCCATGAAGCAACCAATCCATAATTATTTTTGAAAAAACTTAACTGAATGAATTAAAACAGTAGAAGAGACGAAAAAATATTGCGACGAATACGTTCAAAAAATCAAGTTCACTTACAGAGTGACGAGAAAAAATCCTGCTATTGCGCCAGTGTAAAAAAAAAGCAGTGCGATGCCAGCGAAACAAGAATTTTTTTTATTCCACGGCAATAGTAATGAACCTTTTTGCAAGCTATTTTTGAGGATATACGTTGCCAATGCCATTTGCGTCAAGGTTTAGTTTACGTGATGATGATTCCACACCGCCTCTGTCAAATGCCAAGTCTCAATGAGTCGATATAAACTAAATGAAAGGTCGCGATAAGGCTTTATTGGCCTGGCATCGTCGTGAAGAAATAAATATATTTATGAGCAAATAAGTATCGTTATTCGAAAGCAAAGAAAAAACTGTAGGACGCAGGTACTTTACTTTCTTTCTTTTTATAGAGGGGCTTGAACGCCTGTGCTTCTTTTTTATCGGCCAACTTTTTATACGCCCAGTCAATTGTACTTGGAATGAGATTGAAAATACGAAAAGGAATCGTCATCGTCTAGTGTTCAGTAAAGTTTGAGATAAAGATATTGTTTCTGGCGTTCGCAAACCTTAACGAAAGTTAAGGTTTTGCGACTGTTTGCTATATTTTTATTTTTATTCCTCGCCAAATTTCTTCGCTACCGTCAGTATAGTGAACAGTAAGCTTTTCCACTCATGAATGCACTGTTCTCTTAATCAAATCTAATCATTCTATTCAGATTCTTCATCTCACAATTTCACTTGTTTTAATTTTGGACATTTTTTTTTTTTTGGGAAAATGATTTTTATAGAAAAAATTTGCACTGTTGCAATTATAATTTGGATTCATGTGGACGATGAATATATAGGACAAGTCGAATTATGGTATGGAACAAGTGGCAATTCGTCACTATGAGTTGTTGGACCATCTATTTAGATGGCACATAAACGAATATATAGATTTATATTCGCACATAAATGCTGCATATATTTAAGTGTAGATATGTACGATGGTGGAGCATCGTTGTCGAGCTACGAGTACGTCGGAAAGCTGAACACACACACACACACACACACACAGCAGAACGAACAAGCATAGACCATCACTCCGCACACGTTTCGTCCCAGTTCGGAGTGTGGAAATCCTCAGTGGGCCACTGAGTGGAACACGGAATGGAAGTGGTAGCTGGGAGAGTGCAGTAAGGCGGAACGGGAAATTTGCAATGTCCCGTGTTCATCCGCGCGCTATATATACTCGTTGAAAGGGGGCTCTTGAGGTTTTGCATCTACCTTCTAATCATGCGCCCAGGACCACGACCGCTATACCGATATTTTAACAAGATACTTTTTCCTACAGAGTTTTTTGTTCAAAAGTCATAACTAGATGAAGAACGATATTTCTTTTTCTCATTCATCCTTTATGAAACCATAAAATCTTCATAATAACTTAATCGTTTTTGTTTTAAATTCGTAATCGTATTTTCACTAAAAACCACCATATATAAAAGTATTATAAAATAACAGCTAGTCGAAAATTTCGGTGTAATTTTGATAAACTGCAGGCTAAAAGTCGAATGAAAATTATTCATATTTTCGCGAACAGCCATGAGGGTGCAATGGAGCTATCACGTCCGGCAAAATTTTAAGGGAGACAGTTCAAAAAAGTTACTCTTCAACGACGGTTACTTTGGTGTTGCGACGATTTTTATATGAAAATGTAGCACTAATCAACTTTTCATGATAATCATTTTGAGGAAAATCAGACAGAGATAATTGCGTGTTTCGCAAATTACACAGTTGTGGCAATGTCTATTTCATTATGAAATCGAATAGAATAGTAAAAATTCCACAGTCATATATCGATGGAATCATGTACGATTATAAATAGCATGACGATAGTTCTTCGTTTGTCATGAATTTCAAATCGAATGTATTTCATGTAACACGGTGTATTTCGCTTCCGCAGATTTCAATCTCGATTCCGGGAGATCGCAAAAGATATGGCGGAAAATTCAGTCAACCTTCATGTTCGATGCTAGATATAGCACATTTTCTTAACTCTGTCTCAACTGTCAACGAGAGCGTGAGTCCCGGCAATTTAAAAGGAACCTGCATTAGTTTTCCTGTCCAAGTTCTTTTGTTCGCGTGTACCGGTTATAATAATGAATACATAGCAAGTGAAATCAAAGAGTTATTACAGCATGCAGAAATTTACACATTTGTCACCTACTCTCTCAACATCGTAGTATGTTTGTGTGCATCATAACCTCACGGATGTGCGCCGTGCTGTAATTTTTATCCGTATGAATAACGAACCGTTTTCATTGGAAAAAAAAACATCGTTGATGGAAATTGAACTAATATACACAATGGTCAATTTCCGGTACAATGGAAGGGGACGTTTTGAGTCATTCTTTGATATTCACTCGATTTACGTCCGGTTTGTTATAAAATAATGACAGTTAATTGACAAATAAACAGAAGTATTCCTCATTAGATCGTGTGCGTATGAACGTCCAAGAAGTCTGTGTGTGTTGATATTTCTATATATATGAAACGTAGAGGTGGTCTAGATCAATAACATGACCGGGCCACCTATAAGAAATTAATTAATCTCATCACCACATGGCCTCTTGATAGGATACACCACGTGTGTGATCGTTGGAAAATTAATTGCAATGTCTATAAGTAATTAACGTTCCGGAGTCTCAGCCCTTTCTATAATAGAACAGAGAGTAAGCGTACTAATGAGTTTCCTGCATAAATTAATATAGGCCTTGATAAGAACTTCGAGTATATATCAATGAGAATGGAAGTAATCAATTTAATTGTGTTCACGAAATAAATGCATCGATCGATCTTTTGACAGTAATTAAATAAACGTCCTCCTAATGGATTTTGAGTTACTCGAAGGTGGGGTATGTTTCAATTAAACCCGAATTATTCAAGACTAACTTGAAAGTAGATCTTTTCAGAATACAATGCGAAGGTAAGTAATTTTCCGATGAACTTTGTCGAATGACAATGTTATCTATGTTTCATAAGCAAGAGGTGAAAATGCCTTGACGAAATGCACAATTGACATTGGTCAAGACCGGCTTCCACGAGGACGATGTTAAGCCAATTATACATTTTTTCAAGCGATGTTTTCAACCGTTGTTGTCTTTATCAAGTTAATCAACTGGTGATACATCTAAATCATCTCCGATCGTGTATCTTTAAGTATTTTGATGAAAACGTTTTCAACCACGATTCTTCCTTTGACATACTGCTCACATGAATATTTGTACATTGAATATGAAACGAAGTAGCGGATAACGATAAAATTGCAGTACAATACGAAATCATTATCTTGGTGAAAATCGGCAGAATGCCAGAAATGCCTCAAATCACTGAGCCTCAGTTACTTGCACGTCAGTGAACTATAGCCGAGTTGGCAGACACAGCTTGGAACATTCAGACTGCTCAAACGAAAATAATGACGTTCGCAATCGCTGTAAAGCCATTTTCCGGTTTGCTGATTCGCATTTTCGCGTGACTCGTCTATTATCAAGAGACGCGGCAGCGGCTCACCGCCAAGTATTAAAAAAAAAGCGTAGCGCGAGAGCTGCCGTACTCTTATATACAGTAAAATAGGGGTTTTATGACGTCACAGAAACTTTAAATCGTCTTCACAGGGAAACGGGTTGAGGGAAAAATCTCATATTAGATTTGAATTTTCTATGATTTTTTATCTTTCGAATGGTCTTTGGCGGAAAAGAATCCGTTCAGCCAATCCAAAGAAATCTGATATTGAAGATTTTGGTCGCGAGGTTTGGGACGCTTTCTGTTCCTCACAGTTTCTTGGAGTCGGAAGGGTGTAAGTCGCGCTTGTTTACGTTTGGACATACGTCCTTTGCGAGACTGGTGGACATTTTCGGCC
>JACEOJ010000111.1:1422187-1464441 GCA_013761285.1 Campoletis sonorensis
TTTCAATTTAATTTTTTTCAGTTAAACTTTTTTGTATACATTTTTTTTCGAATTTCTGCCCTGTTTCAATTTCATTTTTTCCATTGAAATTTTATTGTATTAATGTTGTTTTGAAAATTGGAGCAAGGGTTATTCGAAGAATGAAAGGGTTTTACAGATAAATAGAGATTGATTTTTTTGAAGGGTTTTTTAATACTTGGCGTCTTTTTTTTACTTTTATAAAGTATTTTTCCACGGATACACAGTATATTACAATATTCTGTTCGCGATGATTATGTAAACATGATGGGGAATTACTGGAATAAAACTGTCTCTCTATATGGGAATCCTTCAGTTGCATTTTATTTTCTTAATTGTTCATCACGCTTCTTGTGTCGTATCCTTCGATTGTAAAAGTAAATTCATATCCCAAATGTATTGATAAAGCTGCAAAGAGTACTCTACTTGTGTAAATATTTAAAAATCAATTTAAATCCAACTAAGATATAATTTTTAACTCAAATTGTCCGTCATTCCTTTAAACAATTCCTTTAAAAATAATCGGATTGTATGAAATTTTTTTCTTTCTGGCCAAACTCGTATACGAAACAAAATGGTTAGTAAAACTCAGTGATTAATTGAATTTCGAAAGTCCTATATTCAAAATTGAATCACATATCGTATATACGTATGAATAATGTAAAAAGTTTGTTTCTGCACTGTGTTCAGGGATACAGTAATGAGATGAGAAATAAAATGAATTAACTCTGTTTCACAAACTCTTTTCTTTTTTTTGCTTAATGTGATGTCTTTTGGGGAGGAACGAGGCATGCAACGATGAGGTAGTTTAGGTTGTGTGAACGGTTAGCGTTGGTTCATTCGGATTACACAGATATCTAGTAAGGCTGGAAATCTAGCGCCGAGGCAAAGCTATATATATACATACAACTTGTATGAACACATGTAGGGGTAGTGCAAAGGTAGGAAGATACACATACCGTAAGCTGTGTGCTTCAAGAGATGAAAGCAGGAATATTATCACGTGTACTGTTAGACGAGAGCTCTCAAACGTTATTAATAATATCATGCTCGCTTATCCATATTGTACTTGCTATATTCTTCTCTCTATTCTTGCTCTTTCTACATCCTACATATATATAACATGTTCCAACATTTTCGCAAGCTAGGACCGAGAGCACATGAAATTCTCTATCGAATAATTTCATTGTGCGGTCCTAGTCGTTGTACGGATAACCATGTGAGATCTAAACTTTTATTCACGAAAATCCTTAGCACATCGTTTCTCTTTTCATGAAATATTCACATGAACTCTTCAGGTATAAATAGATAGAGAACTTGAAATAATGAAAGACGAAATTTGAACGATTCATTATCATCAATTAGTATACCGTTTAATATAATTATAGTCTAAGCAAATAGTACCGGTAACGTGGATATGTGGAGAATCACATGATACGATTGAGGCGCCGTCACTCTTAATGAGTCCAGCAAATCCCTCGAGGTGACTTTTGCGCATACTACAGGTCGCGTCTAAAAAATCGATCAATTGCCGACAAAAAAATCAACTAAAAATGTAAATCCTCACGTTTGTAATGACATGCATTTTCAACTTGTTTATATTCTTTGCTATACATACGGGACGCAGAGATGAACACAGTGAAAGTGTAAATAATGTAAATGAGTCGTTGTCGATCGACGGACCACCCTGGTGACCAGGTTCTGCACTACATGTAAAGTATGTATAGACGCGTCGATGTAATAAACGGTTTAATATGATCGACGGGAAAACGTGTTTCAAAAACGATAATTTTATACCGAAGAAGAGGAGAAGAGCCCGTAAATATTTATATATAATAGTCTCTCCAGCTTATACATGCAACGATCATGTATATTTTGTATGTCTGCGCGCAGTCGAGCCGATGATGGCAAAATGACGTCATTACAAAACCGGTGCACTAATCACTAACGAGCATTTCCGGTGGATAAATCCTGACTCTCCCAGTGCAGAGAGGCAAAAAATGGATCATCAAAATTCGAATTAAAATATCTCCTCTCGTCTTTCCGCTTTTCGCTCATTATTTTCATTTCGTCCCATCCCTTTTTACTTTCGATATTTACTTTGCCCTTGATGCTTACTTCAAGATTTTTAACAACAATTCCGTTGCGAATTTTTGCACAGAGATTAATGTAATTACTTCTCCGGTCTGTAGGTCAATATTTCACATTTCATGCTAAATATATAACATTTTCGATCATTTTTTCACTACTGAAATAACCTACAGGCTCCTGGTGCAGCATATAACTTCTCTAATAAAATTACCTCTTCTTGATTGTCGTTTACCGCAGCTTTATGTTCGTCACTCCATGGTAAATATACGGGCCCGTTATGAAAAAGTCCACAACATACTGTATAAACGTGACCCTCTGTAAATGTAATATTTCTCCTACTACCGCATTTTCTTTCTCTGCTTTCTCCCTTCATCCTTCTTTCTTCTTCTCTCAACTTGACCTGCGCGAGAACATCATCGATGTCGACATCATGACGTGTCGATAATGGCAACAAACGAATTCTCATTGTTCTCAAGTATACATACCAATGGCTGGTACACAAAAAGTCATAACACACGTGACAAAACACAGTATGTATTGTATGAGCTTCGTCATCTTATTTATCAAAGTTTATCGTTTGTATTGGCTAATTTTCTTTGAGGGGACGCGGAACTACGGAGAACTGCAGTTGTACATTGATGACCTTCATCGCGATAGTAGAAAGGGTTTAGGAGGCGAAAAAGGCGAAATCGCGCGAATGCCGGGAATCATATTAAATTTCATATCAATATTCACGTAATATATTAATTCGCGGCACGAGGCAATAAGATTTTCGATGCCGCACCGCAACGTTCCATGATCTGATTCCCAGTTGCATGGAAGTCATCCCGTTTTTTTAATTTTTAACCATCATACGCATAACCAGGGCCAATATTGAGTTAAGGATGTTTTTCTAGTCGTAAAATTGTTTAGCAGAGATAAAAAGACACATGAGAACGTAAATCTCTTTGTTTTTTAATGATGATCTAAAGTATGTAACTCCCTAAGAGTTAAGTTTAAGAAAAAATCATTCGAAAGCTGAAAACTTGAGACGATGATCAGTAACCTTATATCTCAACATTCATCCTGGGTTGAAATCAACCCGAGTAATGCGTTTGATTCAGGTTTTTACGATGGAAAGAGCTTTCCTCGTTGGTTCACGAACTTTCGATATCTATGTGACTTTTACCATTCCCGCACTGTCAATGGAATTTGAACAGGGAGGCTCCCGAGAAAAGGAACATAAATCAACATTTGGCTGGCATGAATAATGCGAAAAATGAATTCGATGATATCACCTCAGATACATTATTGAGCAAATCGGTCAGATTTGATTCTAGTCACGGAATATTTGTCGGAGACTTGAATTAAAAATCTTTAGCGTCTCAAATTCGCCGAAAAAAAAATAAATTTATATCTCTGTACTTTTCGATATAAAGAAGACGAGAAGAAGTGAGAAGCGACCACACGCAACAAAATCGTCATGCTGTAGGGTCAATGAACGACCTCTCATTCAAAGTATTACCATAGCACCTCGCTGTGTTACGGTGCATGTATTTGTATGAGCGTACCAGATACGGAATACTATGTATGTGCATTCATTTTTACATATATTTATACACACATGTAGATATCGTGGATCCAAGCGAGACGAGCACACGCCACCTTTAGTCGTGACAACGTACGGGACATTTAATATTCCTTAGCTGTTAAGCTCGACGTCGGGCACACGATCCAATGCTGACCGTGGCGCGAGCACATCCACTGCGTATAAAAGTCTCTCTGGCCCCTGAGGCGAGAAGAGATACCCGAACGATAAACTCTTCGGGTTTCAGGGTTATTCAGCTCTTGCATTTATCTCTTGCATACATACACGCGTACGTATACAAACACATGTGCCGAAGTGCGAAAACTTGAAAATTAGTACCACCTCAAGATTTTTACGCTAACGAACATTCAATTATTCTTATCACTTCTCCGATACTCGACAGCTAAGGCGTTTATTAAAATGACATTTTGTATATATAGAAAAATTTATATACACACGTATCTTGCCGATCGTGAGGAAACCTCGTGGTAATTTTCTTCCGTTATCTGATGTATGTACTGAGTTGGAACATTAATTGGAAGTACCTTCTCGTGCTGCCTTACATGGAAAGAAATTGTCAGCACCGATAAATTGATATTTTAATAGACTTCTTGAGTTAAGAAAAATGTCATCGATTAGATGAAAAAATCTTGAAAGCAGGAAATCCTATGATTCTCCGTAACATCCGTTTCTTATCCCCAATTTTTCGATTATGAATCAAAATCTTCCGTGGCTGTACGTTTGAATAAACTTTCCCTCCGACATCCGTACACATATTTCTACATTTAATTGCATTTCTTTCCACGTTTCAGGGGTTTCGATTTATGCAGCGATGATCGATGGATGAGTCAATATGAATATTCCGTTTAAAAAATATTCAAGCATCCATGAGTGTGTGTATTGTCGCGCACATGCGTGTTTGTAAGTAAAAGAGCACACGACACGGCCATGTTTTTATTATTATGCTGTGTAACACGCGACAGTCGTGGAAGTTCCATATTGCGTGGATATTTCCCCGGCAGGTTGTTGCCTTTCATAAACACTCTTTAAACTTTATCGACGGCATTTTTTATGTTTACACGATATAGGTACTCTTTTAATAAAAACAATGCGTGATCTTTCATACTATGTGCTTCAGATACTATAAAGAGTGTATCGTATTCTGACTCGATATTGCGAGTCGTTAACGTGGTAATTTCACAACAGGCACGTTCAATAGTGAGCTATCCAGTCGATTTTTAAAACCTTGAATAACATTTGCGGGACAAGCTAATAATCTTAATTGTCATATCTTTTAAATGAAGTTGAGAGATTGTAAAATTATCACTTTTCTCATGTCGAATGCGTCAGAGTTTTATTAGCGACATAAGCGTATCGTTGCTCGTATGCTTGATAATAATTACTTTAAAGTATCCTCATAATTGAAATAAATTCTGTCGAAATACGCTTGGCCGAGACAGCCATTTTTCAGTGTCACTACACTACCACAAATGCATTCTATAGTATCTATGAATATCTACAGATTACAATAATTGATTGAATACATTGAAAAATTAAATTTCACAACGTTGCTCCGCGCGTTTTTATTTCTATATACGTTTCAGTAGAACAAACATTCCTGCTGACCGTCGAGGTTCTAAGAAAACTGCACGGTCAAGAGCGATAGTGAGAAAACAACAAACGTTATAACCGGCGGTGTCGATATACGCTTCAGATTTGGGAGCGTACCTGTTTAGAGTGACAGCTTTACTTCGGTCTTGTACAGTCGTCCATATCGAAGCTTCAACAATATGTTCAGCAGGCTATTTGAAACGGAGCTTTCATTTATTGGACAACCCGTTGCGTCTAGCCGGGACAAGATTCGGTCTAACGCGAGACTCATCGTTTGTACTGCGAACTTTTATAACAAATCACAAAAGAGCATTGCTAGGAATACTCATCCCTCGTTCAAAATGTATTATACATTCAACAGTTTCACGTATAAAGTCTGTTCTGGTTTTTCAATATGTGAGGATAAAAGCACGGCATTCGAATAAAATGACCGAAAAGATCAAATGAAGAGGGGATGTTTTTTTTTTTTTTTTTTTTTTTTTTTCCAATGCGACAACCGTGCACCACGCCGAGCGCACGCGATCAGTGAAATCCCGGCTGGATAGGTGTGTGTGTGTTTTTTTTCTTCTTTTTCGTTTATTCAAAGCCAGATCGAAGCGAATTGCAATTGAGATGAATCGCGCAGAGGGTGAATCACAATTTAATCTTTTTAGCTTTGATTCCAGGGAATAGAAGCGAGTGAGAGCTCTTACAAAACGGCAGAGAGCCAATTAATCGGATTGAAGCTTTTGTCGTAAACGAAAGGTAGTGGCCGCAACTCCGAGGCTGTCATCGTGATGGCTGTATTATCACATGATAAAAGGACCTTGATCTAAATAATCTATGTGATGAATAGTCCGTTCAAATATATGTATTTTCTAAGAATAATAAGTTTTTTCTCGTTTTTCATATGAAATAGAACACATTTTCATGTATAGAAAAAGTTCATTATCCCTCCGTTCAAGTGTAAACGAATTTTCCTTTTTTGGTCTTTGATTAATATTCTTTTTTTACTTAACTTGTCGTATACATCTATATAAATTGAAAAAAATCGCACGAAAGTTTCTCTCCATAAAAAATTGTTTTTTTGTTTACACAGAATTCACCGTATATATGAGATTTTGAGTATGTAGCCAGACCAATTTCGCGCATAGCCAACTCGAATAGTGCTCCACAACATTTTAAACTTTGACGGCGAATCAAGAGAATAGCCGGTGCAGCTCAAAGCTCTCGCGCGGTTTAACGAGAGAGATGAAACGAAGAAAATGGAAAATAGAGAGAAGGAGAGAGAGAGAGAGAGATAGAGATGAGACAGCAAGAAACAAATGGGTTTCAGTGCCGGAAGCTTTGAATGTGCGAGATAGAACAACCATGCATAGGTCGCATTGCGATCGGTATATACTTCGAGTTTTAATTTCTCTTTGAATGAGTGAGATCATTGAGTGATAATGTGTCTATACCGACGAATGGAACGTGTGCAAACCCTAGCTGTGGTAGATGTATAACTACAAACGAAAGGACAGGCGGATTTTAGAGTACTTTGATCAAAAGAGTAATTGAAGCATAAAATCAATGGACAGGTCGGGCTCCACACAAGCTGACCATTAGCCGACATCAATCGGTTGATGGCTTTTGGTAGTGAAGCCTAAATCAGAGTGATTTAACAACAAATGTGTCGTAATTTCGTTGTTCAAAGAATACATCGCAGTAAAGAAAAAAAGGGGATTGAGTCAAACCAGTCAAGGACGTACGAATGGTTCTTTGAGGTGAAAAAAGATTTTAGATGAAAAACGCACACAGCTATTCTAATTTGTGTCGAATATTCACATTTTCTATTGTGATTGTTTCTAACGGAATAAGATCGTGGTGAATACTTATAGTTAAAAATAACAATCACTCAAGAATAACATCGTCGATGATTCGATAGTTGCATGGAAAAGTGAGGTTAGGTAGGCCAACCGCATCAGCTGATACGGGCGACCATGCCGAATATGTCAGAGCTATTTCCGTTTCAGCCGGAAATTGAAATTTTGACGTAACCTAGAGCTCGATTTACACGGTGAAGTTTCAATTTTCGGTTTTTTACTTTACAATTTTTTTACTAATAATTTCGTCGTGATGATCATAGCTTCTTGAGTGCTAAAATATCACAAATATCATAAAAATGAAGTGATAGTACGTTTGCAATTTGTAACAATGGATTTTGAGTGAAATGATCTAATCTGGATTCTCAAATTTGGGATTTCTAAGGAAAAGCATTATCGATCGAGACTGTAATTTATTGTCGTGAAAAAGTTGATAAAAACGATTTTCTTAAATGGAGAGCACACATTAATCGAGACGGGCATTGCTTAGAGCAATTAAATTGCCTCGCTACATAGCTGCCGCTCGCTTGATCACTCGGTTAAAAGCTCCACCGTTGTTTATATTAGCAGACTGTAGAGGTACGATGTTCACTACAGATCTAATGTAAGTCTATATAAATTCCATTCGTGGTAAGAATCTTGCATTCGAGCGCTATCGTATTTACATTATCGTTCGTGACATATCACGACGGAGGGACTTGGAAAGATATTTATAAGTGCAGCGGTGTATATCAGAATATATATATGTATATTACAACATAGAGTACATATAATACACGGATTGCAAGGAGGGAAAGCGATGAAAGTTTCACCATAATGCTGCATACAGAATCATACAAATAGTAAATATATAAACCAAAATATGCTTAGCATACAAGTCAAGCATGTACCTGGCATAGCGTATATAGACATTGTATTCTCGTTCGCGGCTATTATTCCTTGCTCGAGAAGTGTTTCAAAGGGCATGTAACTATCTCTTCCCCAGAATATATATATCTCCGCAAGTTATATATATATATATATGTATAGATAAATACATATACACGTCTATGTCTATAGAAAATCGAACCAAGCATGCTGTTCTTGGTTTAACTTCGCTCTCCACTGGAAACGTAGAAATAGATACAATACTCGTGAAAGGACGTGATTGTGGTTCACCGACGGTCTTTCCGACAGGAGATGCAAGCCACGTCACAAAGTTTTGCGCAGTTATACCAGACTGGACAGTTACGAAGTACACTTCGGGCTAATTAAGCTTCACCAGTTCGTACGGTTGAAAAACGATATTCTGTATTTCAATAAAATTCGTTGGCCACGAGAGTGTCGATTTGCAAGAGGTCGCAAAAACGTATTTTTAAACGGTTTTTTTTTTGTATTGTGAAATCACGTGAAACATATATTCGCATTGAAATGTGTTGCACGTTCTAGAAAGCACTTATGTAGGAACAAATTCGTGATATTTTTAGAAACTTTATGGAAGGAAAAAAAAAGTTAGCCATGAATGAAATAAAATATTCAAGTTTTATTTCAAACATCATCGGGTAAGAACAATTAATTAATGCAATTCGTATCCTCGTGCCCATATCTCAGTCTACCACAGTAATTTTGTCTGTGAGTTGCAGCAGCAGCTGCATGTATTCTTTTTATTCATGCCACGTATCTAAAGATTTTTTTGCATTGGAAACACTACAAGGCAAAAAAAAATGTGCCACGATAAATGACAGGGACAGGTAAGAAAAATAAAAAAGGCAGATGGAAGGAAAGATGCAGAAACATGTCGCGCACGATTCTGGGTTACGTGTCAGTGACGGTTGGAGCCTTCGCAAAGGGTGCACAAACGGGCAATCCCATTTTCTCCGGTTATACGATCACGGCGATCCAGGTGCATCGAAGTAGTTTCGATATCACTATCGAATATACACGTCTGTACTTGATCCTGATCCTGTTAGACATTTTTCTTCTCTTACATTCAGAACTTTCCATGCGCACATATCCGATATCGATAGGAATAATCGAAGAATTATAAGAGGCTGAGTTTCAAAAAGATCACATGAACCTCAAAGTCCTCGAAGATCTTTGTTACACCTAGTGTTTCAATTTATTACATGTTTTCAAAAAATACAAAATAAAAGAATGGCCATTCGATAGCGTACTCCAAAAAACTCAGGATCATTGTTGAAATAGCGCATGCATGTTAATGTGTTCTACTTCAACGATGAGCGATGGGCACGATGATATTTCTTGATTGCATGAATCAACGAAAAATATATGAAAAAACGATGAGATACGCTGATTAAAAAATAAAAAACTATCCGTTTGTTCTACGAAAATGTCAAGGTTCAATGCTTGGGTGAAATAAAAGTGAAGGATGCAGAGATCAACGAAATCGTCGAGTCGGGGTTCGGACGGAGCTCGAACAACTCAGTGCTACGGACTGATGTAGATAACAGGAAAGAAAGGGCGTTTCACTGATATAACTGCATTTATGTGTTTTAAAGTTCATTCGAATTGCTTCTGGGATTCCTTTCATTGAAGGGCGTTGGAGTAGATTCAGAAAAAATGGACGAATCTCAAAACGAAAATGGAATATTATTTTTCGAGCAGATGTTTCATCTTCTCATATCGATTTTCAACCATTCACGGAACAATGTATCCATTGGCAATGAGATACATTGATTTTTCCGTCAATCAAAAATAGGCATCGTAGAAAATTTCAAACGTATCATTAAAACTTCGATAAAATGTTGCAACGCGTCTAAAAAATGTAACAACACCTCACAATTAGTGAATCACTCACCCAAGCTGAATAGCGGAACTATGGATACCAAATCTGATACGCTACAAATTTGAATTTAGATATGAAAATATAAATGCTCGTCCTTCGAATGGAACAGATACGAGATATGTATGAAACGTACGAGGACAAAGTTGTTCTCAGTTACACGACTATTTGACCAACATTCTAATTCCCGCACAGAGAGATTGGAGACTGCATGTGAACAAAGAGAGAGAGAGAGAGAGAGAGAGGGAGAGAGAGAAAAAGAGAGAAATAGAAAGAGAGAAGCTGGGGGAGGAGAGAGTCTTCAGCAAGCATTTTTTTAGTATACGTTATTCCTTATCCATCAATCTGACACTAATATACAAAACTAGAAAATACATCGATTGAAACGTGTGGTAAGCAAAGAGGGACACGAACCACGTTAGCTCAGTTTTCAAATCACATGTCTTACAGCCTTTTGTTTGCCAAGAGTCAATTTCGATCCAACATGACATCTAATACGCGAATATAGCGCAGCAAAGTATAGAAGTATAAATTTATCGATGAAAGTTGAGGAGAACGTGTGCAACTAGCAAATTGAACGATGGAATTGGCTGAGTAGAAGTCACGAAGGCAAATGCAAAAGGATCGAAGAGAATGTCCTCTCGCTCTCGCGTCGTCAGCGTCGTCAGAGGCAACGGCGAAATCTGCGGCAAGCGTCTCCCCGTGTCTCTACTCCCACTCTCTCCTTCAACTCTTCCTTTATCCCACCCACGGCTGTTACATGCTCCATTAATTTTATTATAGGAATCACAGATAGTAGCAACATTCAGCGTTGCATTGGCAGCACACATCTTTCCACGAGGAAAGGGCGATATCCCGTCGGGAACAGAGGGAAAGAGAGTATAAAGGAGCAGCCGCGTGAACTCTCTCATCTCGATTCCGCGTGCTCAGAGAGATCGTGGGACTGGTGCCGATTTCCCAGTGAGCTCGTGTGAATTCTGCGATGAGTCGAAATAGTAAGAGAGAGAGAGAGAGAGAGAGGGAGAAAGAAAGAGGGAGAACAAAAATAAATGTCTTTAGATGTCTTATATATGAACGCAGATGGAGAATTTACATTTTCATGAAATAAAATAATGCCATACAAATTCCCATATTTATGGAACACAAAGACATTGTATAATCTGCAAAAAAATGTAAACTTTTTTTTTGTTTTTTTAATAAAAATCTTGGATTCTAAACAACGAATATAATCGCCTTAAGGTGATCAGTCAGTTGTTCGGTCGATAGAAACCCTACTATTGTACGTCGTATTCGGAAAACATCGATCTCATAAGTATGTTCACCGCTTACGGAGAATAAGTTTGCATGAAGGGAAGAAGAAGTGCATGACTTTTCTTTTGTTCGCAATATCACGGATCATCGTCATTTTAATTATCACTCTCATCGCTCTTTTGCAACTGATACCTCACTTTGATTAACAAAACCGGTGATAAAATCCATAAATTGGATGCTTCTATACATTTTTTTTTTTTTTTTCGTTCACAAGAGAGATACGTGGATTGGTATTTACAGTGGATCGAAAAACAGTCAATCTTCCACTTTTGTTTTCTGACCATTTTTGGTATGGCTGAGTGCAATCGAACAAAGTGCGCTCTCTTCGAACTATTTTAAACTCACCACACAGCATCTATATGTCATGCGCCGAACAAAACGTTCCTGATTAATGTGTGAAGCAGAGGTATGATCGTTACATTATTTCCAAGCGATTTGGTGGTTGGAAACATAAAAGTTCGATAGTCATATAGTCGATTGGAATGTAGAATCCAAAATTACCCGGTGAAATCGTATTTTTTTATTGATAATTTCGGTGCATAACTCCAAGCTGTAGGTGAAATACTTTGGAATTTATTTCCCAAGTAATATTTAGAATTTGTAATTATTGTGGGATCAACTTTGGAATCATTCAAATCTTACATAAATGCTTTGCGAAAGTAAAAGCATCGGATTGAGCGGCAATATTTATTGAAATCTTTCAGCACTTTCTATCAATGCACCTGGCGACTAGAAAAAACTCGTTATATCTCTTTGAATATTGAACCATTTTAATTGCTAATGATCTAGATATTTATGAAATATACGAGTATGGACAACAATAAAAAATTTCGAAAATCACCGACGCTTGGAAATGTAAACTGCTTCGAGAATAAATGATAGGAATATTTTAATGCACCTTCATAAAATCCAAAGTAATAAAAAAAAGCCACGAACTAAACTCAGTGGTGTATTGAAAATATACAAAACAAATAAAGATACAAACCACACCTAAAATTGCCAAATAGTTCATTCGTGGTACGTCCGTGTGATTTATATGCGCATGCTCGTACCATCATACGATGTATATACATAAGCGAACACGTATTGAAGAACTTTTTAAAGGGGCGTTTGTTAGAGCAGTGCAAAAAATAAATGCTCCGGGGTGCTCGTTAACGCTTTGATCGCGCTAACTTGTCTATGTATTCATGACACGAGCAATAAAAATGCAGAAACATGAAGCACATACAGGATCAAATTGGAGATTCATGCTTTTTCCGTTTCTGTTTATACGTCGCTCATTCGAGTAGTTTTTTTTCTTTTAGGTATAAAAAAAAAAAAAAAAAAACGAAACAAAAATAGAAAAAATTTAGAAGTATGTCTTTTTACAAAGAACAAAAGACAAATATTTCGGAAGAATTTTTTTCAAAAAGCGCAGAGAAAATAATATGGAAAACAGTTTGGAAAAAAGAGCAAGTGTTAATAAAACTGGTTAGTGTCAGTGCGGGCACTTTTATAGATCTCGTGAGTTTCTTTAATAAAGTGCAGAAAAAATGCACAGTATATAAAGAAGAAGGGAATAACGAAAAAGGTTTAAATGTGTCCAAGAAGGCTAGCACGAGCTCATCGCGGACAATATAAAGCTGAGTCAAGTCGGGAGAGGAGGAATGAGCGAAATTTTCATTACCCAAGAAACCCGACCTCTTTTATCTGAATAGATAGATATATATACCGCTGTGTTCTCATTCAGTTTTCTCCAGGTGTATACACAGCTGTTATACTGTACCACAAGAATTTCCCTTCTTTTGCTTCGTTTCCAGAAGACTTGTTTCATTCAGTCCTGCTATACATTTTATGCAACGCCATAAGCACAAAATACCTGAGAATATAAATCAAAGGTCGCAAAGAAGAAAAGTGCACTCGCGAAGATATTGCAGCAGCTAAATTTCGAACTATTTTTGTTTCATACTCTTTACAACTTGTGTCCAGAAGAGCGTCAAAAAATACAACGCCGAAGAACAATTTAAAAAAATGGAGAACTGCTCCAAAAACCATTTTTAAAAAAGTTGTCACTTCGAAACTTGAGCATGTTTGAAAACTCCTAGATATATGAAAAGCTTCCTAATCATTTTTATTTTTAATCTTCATTTTAAATGATAATCGTGATGTTTTTTATTCGTTAACAAAATAAATATAAATATGCTCATCTAATATGCGTTTGCAAAACATGAAAATATAGATTTGATTTAATTTTACGCCTATGATGATTCAACTGATCGTGAAAGAAACTTTCGAGACTGATTCGTAGAATTTATTCCAGATTCTATTCATAGGAACATAATCCTAATATCCTCTTATGTTTAAGTGAAGCATTAATTTTGTTGACGCTGCTTATTCGGTTTGGAAAGGTATTTTGAATCGTTTTTCATACGAATGGTGTTTAAGACGGACGGGCGACGACTCCATGTAACTGTTTACGTATGATACAGATATAAGCATACGAGGATACATAGATACCAGCATGTAAAATGCTTCCAGGTATGCTGCTGGTACCTGGTTGACCCGCACCCGATGCGTTATTACTCGTCATTATATGCAAAGCGCGTGATGCCTCGTGGGGACGTAAAATGAAGCATTCTGGCGTTATGTCGAATGCCGAACAAAAACGTGTATATAATATTATATGGCGTTTTCATCGACCGAGGATCAACACAAAGAAGTCTGCAAATGAATTTAATAATACTATGGCGTACAGCAACAATCCATAATGCCTAAGCAGTGTCATGTAACTTTTGAAAAAAAAAAAAAAACCCTGAAAAAGAGAATTATTTTGAATAATCTACGAGCCGCATGCCAGAAGCCACAAATGCACACAATCGTTAATTTAACAAATGATACCCAATGAGGGAGAAAGTTTTATCAATATTTTTTTAAATTATGAAAAACGTGATTATTGCTCTTTCGAAGCAACATTTTACAGAGTCATAAAAATCCCTCAATTCCCCAGAACCCATGATGTACAAAAAGCCTCGAGAGGAGATAAAACGAAGTTTGTATCAGAGGCTCCCGGTTTCCCGCATTAGAAATTCAGGATGTAAAAGAAAAAGAGTGAATAAAATCGGAATACGTGGGCGTCGACAGGCCCACGTTTGAACGAAAATCCTAGAAGAGGAGTATAAAGAGAGGAAAAAGAGAAAAGGCCTAAAAAGGAAGAGATCATCGGCTCTCATCATGTCATGTACGGTCTCATGGTGTTTTTCGTACGTGCGCGTCCGGTGCGTATATTGTACGATGGACTGAAAAAAAAAAGTGAGGGGAAACGCCGTACTTTATTCGTGGGTTGAACGAAATTCAATGTCGTCGTTGAGAACGCGAGTTGAATATCTATAGCTGTTTTTACAAATGTATCTATAGCTTGACAGAACGTAGAAATGTTTTCTATTTTTATAATTCAACTCCGTAGGAAACGCACGAGTAAAATAGGGAGAACAGGTATATTAACGAAATATGGAGAAAGAAAGAAAAAAAAAACAGTGTTTGACAGAATCCTGATGAGAACATCATACACTTTTCAAAAACAGTTCATTATGAACGGAACAGTTTCATATGTTACAATGAGCACAATAGCGCTTCGAAGGTATAATTAAATCATACATTTTCCAGGCTTCTATTTCTAGACTACGCAGTCGTGTTATTAGAACAAATCATTGCATTGATGCGTTCATGTGGCGTTAAAAAAAAATACTTTGCATGAATTTACTGTAAAGTATGATCGGTAAAGTATAAATATTATTACGATGCTTGACAAGATACCGTTTTTGTCGCAAAATTTGATATCGAGCTGTCGAAAAATACATGCTGTCGAAAAAATGAATAATGAAAAAGTAGCCAAGGTACAGATCGTAGATAATTGATGTATACAATCTGATGTATCTTCACATATGCGATAATTTCGCACACTCATGCTAGAAATACACATATACCATAATGTGCAATTAATCGAATATATCTATAGATGTATTTAGGAAGTTGGTTACATGGATTTACGTGACAGCTGGGTAATATAGCTCCTCAGAATGTTTAGCGTGTAATTATCAGCATAATTCACTCACTCGCATGAAAGGAACTCATTCTGTTCGTATGTAAGTGTTTGACTATATTATTATGTTTGCGAATACTGGTTTTGTATATGGTACAGGGTGTAGCAAGGGTTTATCATCACTCGGTCCAGGGATCCAACCACGAGACCACCAGAGAGCGGATGAGACGAGGATAAGCCGAATTGAAAATGAGAGAAAGAGAGAAAGAGCCAAAAAGGACGAGAGCCAAAAGCTTTGCAAGCGGGTTCTACCGTTATGTGTATGTGTATATATATGTACACTTCGACGAAACGCGGTTTTCTCCGATGGCGAGAGCGAGCGTATAAAAAGTTATATCCACTGGTATCAATACGTATATGAAAGGGTAAAAAAAACCTAGAATGGCAGTAAAGGGTATATCCGTTTTCAGACATGTACCTATATTGCTATATATTAGAGGTGAAAATATCGATTATGGATATAGGCACAGTGCACAAGCTTTTACCTTCCTTGTTTCATTGAAAAGCCTTCTCCTAGTTCTGATCGGTCAGCCTGTACGGTTCACGTCACTGTATGAAATACATTGCACAAAAATCTACATGTATACTCGCGGCTCACGTGCTCGTAACGATTTCAATATAACGCTTTTGCACTATTGTATCGTGGTGCTTCCTACACAAAAATGATTCCATAACGAGATTCAAACAATGGAACAAAAATACAATATGTTCAATAGTATATGCCATAATTCAAATTACGTTAATTAACATATCATCACCTATCATTTTATTAGAAATTAGAAGAATGATGATTTATTTTTTGATGATATTTCCAAGCTTTGAGCTCTGCGTGTTTCCTTTGAAAATGAAAAATTGATTTTTCTTCATAATTTTTAAACAGATCGCGATCGAAAATTAATGACTTTCTATTAATTTTTTTTACATTACGAATGTGTCAGAGACCATGTGACACCAAAAAAAAGCCTGTATTCGTTGTTGATATGGTAGTTATGAATAATAACAGGAAAAAAACTGCTAAAGATGCTAATAACTTATTATAGTCGAAGGAAAATAAAATGTTTTGACCGTCTCTCTTTTGTTCGCACTCTGAGAGAAAATTGTTAACAATTGACTCAATGGCTAGCTTCACAACTGTTATAATAGGTAATGAAATTAGAATTATGAATGGATCGATATCTTCAATGTATATACGGTATGAAGATGTATGCGGGGAGGGGTAGATATAACTCACAAGCGAGAAGGATCTCAGATCGTTGATCAACTGTGGAGTAAAGTAGATATATGTGACGCTGATGAGCAGCACGCGAGCTAGGCACACGCTCCAAGTACTTTCGATATCTGCACACTATGTGCAATATATGTATACAAACATTGTATTATCTTTGTATACACATTGTATAAACAAACATATCAAACCTTTTCTACAACAGATTCAACTACTATGGCGTTCGCTTTCGAAATCAATGGAGGATATTCTGCTTCAAGACAGCATGTTAACCTGATTCATTCTAATGTTTTTACAAAACTTCAACTCGAATGATTTTTTCTCATTGGAATGAAATCAATTTTAATTATTGATGATAAGACTATTAGCACAGAGAGTGAAAAATAATGTATACTTCGACATAAAAAGTCATATAATTTATACCCTAGTATAAGAGAATCTACGAAAATGAATAAATTTTATTAAATGATTAAATTTATTGTAAAGACATTGATCAATCAGACTTTTTTCCAAAACGGTATAGTACGAGAGTACTTCCTAGGGATGTGCATATTCAAAATGAATTGCAACTGCGTGCATAAACAGAAAATGATCAGCAGAGGTCGAGTTCTTTCAAAAGTATTCAAAATTATTTTTACATCTTTAGCTAATACTATTCTCCGTAACGTAGAAAATTGCAAATAGTAAGGAGCTAAAACTATCAGTTGCCGCGACGTGCTGAGTGCTCGAATCGTGTAGAAGTTAATCACCGGATACAGCGTATACAGTGTATGCAGTTTGTTAGATTAGTCTGTGCAGTACAATTAAGTGAGTCTGCCTGCCCTCGACTGGGGGAATCTAACTTCTTCTCGGCGGTAAAGCTCTCCAGGGACGTTTGTTCACTCGCGAAAGGGAGCTTGGACGACGCCCCACAGCGTTTTAAGAATGTACTCAACCTACAGTCACGACTAAAATCAAAAACATTTGTTTAAACCCCTTTCTCCTTCAAATCTCTCCTAGAAATCTCCTTCGAAGGTCTCCATCACGATCAGCCGACGTTAGTTATCTGCTTGATGTGATGAATGTGTACTGCAAACAGTGAAATTTGGGTGATAACCAATTTTTAAGGAAACCCTTATGTCCTTGGGCAAATTAATTTCTCATAATTTATTTGTCATATGGATCCTTAATTATTTATTGTAAGTAAAGATACGTCCTTTCGCAAAATCACTCCAATCAAGCGGAATGTTTTAAACGAACCAAAGAAAAACAACTATTCACAATAATTTACGTGACTCAAGGTTGGTCCCTGACCTTTTTATACTTTTTTTTTGAATTAACACACATCCATCTCCTAAAATATTTTCGTCGACGACTAGTAAAAATCATTTAAACAAATTGTGCTATAATATTTTTTTGCCATGACTGTAAACAATCTGAATGACTGATACTTCTTTAAGCAGCTAGTCCAAACCTCTGGTTCCTAAATTACAGGGCTTCTATTTAGCACCCCTGCATAAACCCTGCTGCATGCACCGCCAATTTCTCTTACCCTCGTTCCAACACCGGGCGCGACCAGACAGCGTTTAATTCCCTCGGCCCAAGAGCTCAGAGAAGGCAAAGAATCCTCTGCAATGCCCAACGTCGTTATCTATCTCGCTTCCTCTATTTTACTCTTTCCCTCAGTCCGCATTCTCGCTAAACTCTTAGCCGGTTCACCCTATCAGACGCCACCCCGTCACGATTTAATTAGCTCCAGTTTTCTAACACTACCAACGAACAATTCCGTACCGTAGACACAGTGTAAATTCGCGTGTCACTCGGTGGTCAAACCACATATCGCTTAATCCTTTTTCTCCTACAAATCCACACGCAACTCTGATAAAACAGTTCATTAATTTTCTGTTACATATAGGAGAAAAAATTGAAATTCAACGGACTTTTCTTTCCTTTAACATCGACCTTTGTTATTCCGATAAAATACAACATTCCAATATCGCTTCTTTGTTCATCATCAGAACACTACACAACGTTTTGAATATTAAACTGACAGAATTTTCATGTTATAAAATCATGGGAGTAATGATAAATTTTTGAATCAATTCAGTCTATTGTGCAACCTGTTGGTTTACATTGAACAGACAGATTTTAATTGCTGGCGTCCAAATATAGAAATAATATTTCTCGTGGGGAATCTATATGTTCTGGTAGAAATGATTTTTGTGTGTGAGCATTTGTTCTCACACTAGCTGTGCTGAACATATTGGTTATGTTATTAACTCCACAAACGTGGTTCGAGTTTTCTATATTGAAAATCAATTATGAAATTCATTAATTGAATGGCGCCGAAGCATATCAATTGCGTAAGCAAAATTTTCCTATATGAAAATAACTAAATAAATAAATAGCCGACTCGTCGTAATTACTTTGTTTCGTGTAAACCTACTTTATTTTCGCGATAGAGCACCGCAAGGAACGAGTGTGCGCCATTCATCGTATCAGCCGAGATTGGGCGTGTTTTGCGTGAACTGGACGGAAAGTTGCGTGACGACTTGCGTTACATAATTCTCTTGCCTCAGGTCCGATCTACTGGGCTAGCGCAAATGCATAGTCAGTTTTTGCCCGGTGGGGAAATTAATCATCGCGTGAAAACATCTGGCGTTGAAGCTAATGCGAATGGTGCTTATTTGCTTTCGTCCCTACATCGACCTTGTGATGGAATTTACGAGACTTTTAAATGTGCCTTATCATAATAACAATGTCTTCATTGTGATGGTGAAATATTGTTCTTAATTTAGTTAATTACTAATTGTACCTGCGATGAAATATTATAATAAAATTATGCTAATGAACTGGGTAAAGGAAAAAATTCTATTTAGCCTGCATTATCGTATTTAATTTTCTTCGTTACAATTCCGTTCGCAAGGATACATCTTCCTCACTGTTTCCGATCATGAATCAAGATATTTCATCCGGATTTCTCAACAAATAAGAACATTATATTACTGTAACGGGTATGGGCCGAGTTACGATATTTTTTAATTTGACGTTTGAGAGCTTTCTTCCTGGAAAACGCTGTGTTTTTCACTATGTAAATATGCAGACTTTAAGAAAGTTTTTCTTAATGCATCTTCTGAGGCAATTTTATACGGAAGAGGCATCGAGAGCTTTGGTCCAATATGACAGATCAACAACTCGAACTCATTTCGTCCTTGTGCCAATGTCAAAAAAAATGTATTTGATCAATCTGCGGTAATTACATAAAAACATGTGTTTTTTCAATTATTTCGAATGTATAATTATATTTTGTTGTATTTCTGTACAGCTAAAAAATCCTTTTTTCGTGGAATAATGCACTCAAACGTAAAATGTATGCATGGATGGCGTAGTGAAAGAATTAACGACATGTCATAGCATAACCCTTGTAACTACCCTGCGAGTGCAGGTGGCTCATGCACTTTGCCAACACTCGAAGTGCAGCAAGTTCAGTTTTGTCGGAAGAAGAAAAAAATCAATTAGCCAGCCAAGTGGCAAAGAAGAGAAAAGGATATGCGCAACACGCTTTGCCGGCTTCGAAGGGCTGAATTACAAAGACTGCGTATGGAGTTATAATACATGACTTGTACTATTTACTCTCCGGATCGAAGTAAGGGATTTTTTTAGACCTTTATTTCTTTATCTGGATAATTGAAATTATAACAAAAATTGTCAGGGGTTCCGGAGAAATTATATTCTTTATTATATGGCCGATGATTCTCAAATCATAATCATATTGCTCGGAATATTTCCCTCATAAACGGTTCATGTGTAATCGATTTTTTAATAAACTATTAATATCATTGCATTATTATGTTAGAGAGAATTCTTAAGCCACCATTTATATAATTGATGATGAAGCGAAAGTACACGTTTCGGAAACGATTCTTTAAGAAAAACCATATCCGGGTGCTTGCATAAGTGCAGGAGTCACGAAGGTAGAGCCAGTGAGCCTTTTCGCGGGAGTTTAAAGGCCGTTGTTAAAGCAAGAATGGTCACAAGCACGTATAACTCGATAGCACCAAAGCTCATGGGACGAACTATAATATGAGAGTCGTTTCTCGCATAATAAAGGAATTGTTAAGGGTAACGGCAGATCTGCAAATAGCGAATACCCGAACAAACGAGGAGCATAGAGGAAAGGTTACAGAAACCGAGAAAACAAGAAAAACGAAACGTCAAGAGAGTGAGAGGTCGGAAGCAATAGATTCGAAAATGCGGAAGGAAGTCCTCGGTTTTTTTTTTTTCTGGAACGGGGAAAGGGAACAAATGAAAACTGCCATTCTTAAGGCACGCGGGACCGCGACAGCTTCGTCGAGCATTGTTAAAACGGTTGCAGAGCTCCAGAACCGAATCATGCAGCTTTATGCAAAGCAGTCACGAACGGATTAAAAGCCAGTCGGATAAGGCGGTTGGCTACCATTAACCTTTATCCAGTGGCCAAGAATACTAACTATATGTCCATGTAACACGCTTTTATATACATATATATGTATACATAGAAGAGATTAGTCCTAAACCGCTCCTCGGGCTCAGGCCGGATAGGGCTGATGTGCGGCGTGCAAGCTAACGTTAGAATTTACGCACGCTAGCTTTTACCGTCACCAAAGCCGCTGTATGGTGAGTCCTTTAACAAGAGTTCGGAATATTCAGAGTTTCTCCAAGAACAAAGTCTTACAAAAAATTTGGTGCTGTGACTTTTGAACATTTGTATTTTCATTTCAATTCGAAAAATTAAATGTTAGATCGATCAATATTCATGAAACGATAACACTGTTTTTTCCATCAAGTATAAGAATTAAAATAACAAAATTCTTTGTTCAAATATTTGAAGCCTGAAAAGTCTGTGAATATGAAGTCTCGAAACCGAAATATTCGGGTATGAGAGTAAGAGCTCTCGATGGATGTTTTTTTTTTTTTTTTTTAATACCCAGGGTCGAGCTGCCATCGTTGTTCGTTCGAATTATCTCTAGAATGCCCGTAGGACAAGATCGATTTCCATCAATTCTATACCATTAGACGAATTAAAATCTGTCAATAAAAGACTCGTTCATAACTAGACTCGTGAAATACTTGGACCGAGGAGTTCATACATAACGTGTGAGCGTTCGTACGATATCGATACTAACAGTTCATTAGTTCTCTTTTATCAAATAAAATTGATGAGTGGATAGAGCGAATCTCGGAACAAAAGGTTTCAACATAAAATAGTTTGCTGTGTATAAAGAATACTCATTCCTCAATCAATGTAAAAAAAACTACTACTAAAGTATAATATGAAAACTGTGATATTGTTTCTATTATTATTTTACAAAGAGAATAAAAATCATGTTCTATCGTAAAAAGAGGCTTGACAAAAATTTCTAAAAAGACGTGGCAAACAGTAGAAAAAATATTTTAACTTATCATTTTAGTAGGTAACCATCATCTTCATCTCCTTCAAGCGTTATTTCGGAATGCAATCAATAGTGAAAAACAAAGAGAATTCTCTTGAACTGAGGACACTCTTTTAATGCCCAAAAAGATTTTTAAAAGTGAGCGTAAATGACTATTTCTAAGTTTGTAAGACTTTGGGGACTCTTTCACTCGGTGAAGGACGAAAAACTGATCGTTAATCTATCCAAGACAGTCTGACACTTCTCTAGTGCAAAACTTGAAGAATTCCGCTCGAGGGGCGTCACTGCAGCGAGAAAATCTATCGTTGGTTTACTTTGAAGTCTCTGGATCGACCGAGTCGAACAGGCGCAACTTTAAATTTCAATTTTGCACATTAATCTTCCACTGTCGAGGTATATAGACAGGCATACCCTTGTAAATTGCGTTCATGTTAGGATTATGTAAGTTTTTGCGGCTCCTACTAATACGAGTTTAAAGAAAGGAAAAGAAACCGACCACACACTCGACCGCAAAAAAAATCAGATGGCGAAGAAATATTTCTTGTCGGTGGGGTTATGAGATAAATTCAGAAAGTCCCATATAAGAATTGGCACCGTTGAAAAAAAAAAATCATCCAGAATGATTTTACGATTCATAATGAATCGCTGTTCAAAAATTGTTTTGCGGAGTTCAAGACGCGTTAATTAATTCGCAGGCTGTATTTAAATTTAATTAACGTCTTTAAACGATAATTACGGAATCTTTAAAAAATGCTCATATAAAAGTATAAAAATATGAAAGTGTTAACTAATATAGAAAATATGTGTTTGTTATTGTTGAAGCTGGTTCCCGGGATAGAACATGAGACGAACGCCAAATCAAATGTCATCTGAATTTTCATATCCACGTATGCCCGTCTGTCTACATTGTTTGTTCGTTTTTTTTTTTTTGTTTCGTCACTGAAAATCTGACAACGGTTCCGGCTCAGACGAGCCATGAATATGAATGGGGGAATAATGGGAAGTGAAAGCTATAGCAGAAGCCAAAGGGCTACGCAGCCAGGGAGGGGAGCGAGAGAGACACAGGAGCACGAGGTGGATGTCACGAAAAAAGTTGAGAGTCACATGAAACGTATGCTAAATACGCGCATCTGTAAAACAATTTATACCCGCATCATAGACTCAGCATCATATGAAAAGACCCTGCTCTCGTACCCTCCGCTTTCCATCTCTATTCTCGCTTTTCTTGTTATTGTCATCGCATCTATACATACGCAATCCGCTATGACGAAAAATAATGATATGTTCCTGTAGAGTTTGGCAAACCACATCACTAGTGAGAGGATATCCCGACCGGAGAACGCTGACGTCTACTTGACACTTTGATATATACAGATCGATGTATATATATTCAGTGATATGCTTTACTAAAAAGGCAACACTTATTTTTTGTCGACGCAAAACAAAAATTTATCGATTTCAAACAAAAATTCGTGAGTTTTTATTCCTAAAAAAAAGTGTGTCAATTTTTGGTAGCCAAGAATAATTTCTACACGGGTTTCCCACGCAATATATGAAAGTGGACAAATTTATTAGACCATTTTTGGACGATGTCAGGATTTTCCAATTTAACAAATGGACTTGATTAAACGTTAATATACCTATCGTAGTAACTTTAAACTTGTGCTCCAAAGTGTTATAACTTTACCTTGTTTTCAAAGATATCTCAATTCTAAAAGAATAGCGTCTGAATATACATTTACGGATGACGTGTTGGGAGTAAAAAAAAAAAAACATGAAAGAGGTAGAGAATTTAGAGGCACGATGTGTAACTATTCAACAAGGGCATCGTCGTTACGATTCAACGAGCAGGAAAGTTAGCGAAAGACAGTGAGATAAAGAGATCGTTATCGTTTTAAATTACGCATCCACGAATTTTATCGCTCTATAAAATACACAATACAAGGTACATCATTATTATTCAAAGCGCAAATAAGTGCGGAGATTTCAGTACGTTTTGTTTTGGCAAAAAGTCATATCGCGCAGAAAAAACATATACTTTCATCACTCGTTCGTTTTTATTTTATCTCCGTGAATTTTTTTTTCTGTGTGGTTTTTCAGATATACTGAGGTAAAAAACCTCGCTACATTTAAAATGAAATTTCGGTGAAACAGTTTGAAGAACTTCTCCATAACTACAATGAAAGAGTGGACCGGTTAATTTTAGAAAAGATGCTGTTAGACGTCATCATGCGGAGGTCTCATAACAGGACTGAAATCTGTGTAGAGAAAAATAAGAATGGCAAGTGCTAAACATACACTACCGGCGAAAAGTTTCCGGACAAAAGTCCGAATACGGCTCGGAACTGTATCCACTGCCATTTCACCGGCTCAGTGTACACAAACGATTTTAATAAACGGCACATTGGGGGAGGCATCAGATTAAACATTTTTTTAATTGGATTTTTTTTTTGAGTTTTCAACGATATTACTTGCACCTGGTGCATCATTTTGAACATGTCCGAAACCTAGGGTTTTTTTCGCCCTCTACAGTCCAGCAACAAAAATTGTTGCAATTTCTTAAATCAGTTTGTCAATCAGCTATCTTTGTCAGAATTAATTTCCTTATGATCGCGTCACGCTTCAGATTCATACATCTAAAAGACACTGTTTTCCAATTTATAAAAAAAATAAGAGAATATTATCAAGCAGAAACAAGAATTTTTTTCCATTGAATAAGAAAAAGTGATTAAGCAATTTTTCGATGAATTTTCATGTATTTAAAAATGGAAGTACATACGCTTTGGAACAAAAAGTTTGACCCCCTTAAACATTCGGTCTGCTCGATTTACAGATATTTGGTTAAATAATCAGGAAGTTTTTCGAAAATTGGTACCCAATAAACCAGTTGAGGAAGAAATGTAAAAAAAACATGATGTAACTTATTTTTCGTTAGCTCATCAAGAAAAAATGTCAACAAAATATAAAATATAAAATCAAAACGGCGGCTGATGTCGCTCGGAAATCCATGAAGAGAGTACGAAAAAGAGAGAGAGAGAGAGAACGAGAGAGACAGACGGACAGACATTTTGAAAGGCAGAAGGGATGAAATACGTAGAGGCAAAATGAAATTGCGTGAACATACTCTGAAGGCTCTCACTTATTCTATCCACCACTCACTAACCTCTTCACCTTTTTTTTACCTGCTTTTTTTCCAGCAGCAGGATGGTCGAACAACGCGAAAACGAGGTGTAAAGTTTCCAATTACGTCGACACCTTTGTCTCGGGGTTTGTGGCCCAAGGGTTGAAACTTTTTTTTAATACTATTTTTCCCACGCCGGAAATTACAGACCATCCGGGGAAAAGCCCTGGACCAAACTTTTGGCCTCTGCTTTTGTTCACATCGCGGTGCGGCGGTAGCCGCGGTCTTCATTTCTATTTTTACCCCGAGCTTTTACCACCTTAATTTACAAGAACGCACGTAAATTTGGTCAAAAAACTTTTATCTTTAATACGGTACGATTAAGGTCTTTAATCGTTATAAATTCAAATTGCTTTTTAATCTATAATCCTTGTTTCGTTCGGAAATAATTTTTTTAATTATTTCATAAGAATTAAATTTTTTTATAATTATCGAATATTTGCAATTCATGCTGTTATTCGAGTGCTTGCGATGAATCACAACTTAAAAATAAATAATGACTCAAATATAAATTCATTTGCATTTTTGACTAATAATTGTGATTCATTAAGAATAATCAGTAAAGGCTTGGGAGTCAGGTTTTTAAAATCAGTATAATTTCATAATTACAAACAGTAAATGTGACTTTTTATTTTGAGAGTATTCCATGATTTCATTCGTGTCAATTGTCATGTGATTTGTTCATTACGACGTCGTTCACTTTTTTTTTCTTTTGTTATTATACTGGCTGAGACGAGATATTACTAGACATAAAATAAGTAAGTAAAAAACACGAATGTTTGTGTATGATCGCAATGAATAGTTTCACCAGTTAGGTTTTTAAATTTCACTTTATTTTAATCACATTTGTTTAATTTTGTTTTATTTATATTTCTTTTTTTTTCCATTCATTTTCAGCGGTGGTAGATCAGAAAGATCTCGTTCGTAACGAGATTCAATCGTCGTTTCGAGTTGGTCTTTAAAATTCTAAACGTCTTTCATTATCATTACAATTTTTGCGACATTCATCGAAATTTACTTTATTATCATAATAATCGGGCCCCGATCGAAGTCTTTTTGTCGAATTCGCTCGTGGTCCACAACACACACATACACACACACACACACATTTCCATTCTTATGAACATTCACTCACATTTTTCATCGTATCATGTATGTGTTGTGTTGTCGGTCGTCGATGCATGCACACACTCCTGGATCTTCGCTCAATTTTGTTTTTTTTTTTTAGCCGATCCTCGAATCATGAATAAACTGTTCAAGATGATAACGGATCAAATGGAAAAAACAAAAACTTATGTAATTCACTTTCGCCTGCAGAATGAAACAACACCTCCAATTCCAGTAATGTCCCAATTCTCTTGTAAACTTTTTTTGAAAAATGTATTCGACAGAAACAACATTCATGTGGCGTTTTGTCACTATTTATAATTCGAAAAGTATTCATGCCTCTTTTGGTTGTAAAGATTTGAGTGTTTTTTTTCGTACTTGCTGATTGCGTAATCACTGGCAACTGCGGATTCGCATCGCGAGGATTGCCAAAGAGCAAAAATAAAATATATATGAATATTTGTTATCTCGGACGCAAATGAATCGAATGCAAGCAAAACCCTCCTGCAATATCTTCAGTTAACCGCTAATTTGACGGATATAATTACACTTGCAGAATGGACTCGCCGGGGACATGAAGAGAGCGAGCGGGTATTGCGCGTCTTCTGATGCCATGAGACAACGGAATTCATCGCGTAAACGTCAAAGCCCACCCGCAAACATCAAGGCATAATACATAACGATGTAATATACAGAGAAATACGTTAATGCATGCAACATCACCTCGAGTATCTTGTGAGTATCGTGCTATTACGATTACAGCTAAAATCAGAGTCCTGAACCGCATACAATGGAGCTTGCAGCAGTTGCAAATACTCTTAAAGAGATCAAAGTCAAACCGAATGACAAAGGAACATACGATCATAGAATCTACCTTACAAGATGTTATCGGATGAACAATATCGGATTGTTAGGATAATAAAGTTGACTGTGGTGTTTGATTGCCAGAATGAAACATTTGAAAAATTATATACGGTGAACTAAATGTGGGAAATAGTTTTTTCACCGTGACCTCAAATTCTTGTAAAGTAGGGGATTGTAATAAATATTCTGAGAATACACATCGAGATCGATTGTAGCCAATTTCGATTTTAGTTTATGACATAATTTTTTTTTTTCAATAGAATTGAAGCTCTTCTGTGACCGTACAAGAGAATATTTGTTCATTACGACCGACCGATGATTAATATGAATTGACGCACTTATTTCGGTCCTGATTTTGTTGATAACGGTTTTCTTACAACACAATTGCGACTGATATCATTGATATTGGATAATGTGCTAATCAAAAAATACATTTTAATGTGTAGTACGGTACGTAACTTTCGTAATGGCAGGCCGAAATCATCGCCATCTCAATTCGTTCACGTCACATTCAACAATGTGTATTGTGTCAGAAGCCGGAAAAAATCAAGAAAAATAGAAAATGGAACTTGAGCAAAAAAAAAGAAAAGAAACGATTTACCGGGACCCTCAGAGATTCATTTCTCACGCTATTCTGAGATCTTGTATTTCTCGGCAAAAACGATACATATTTTTTATCATCCTCTCGTTTCATCGCTACTTTCCTTTTTATTCGTTCGCTACGATGTCCCAATCACGATATCCCCTACTTAACAAGTCCCCTCACCCCCCAACCCATGAAAGAAGACGAAACTTTTGAATTCTCTGATTCTCTGTCATATGCGGGGAAAATAATGAAGCTAGAATTGTTCTGTGAGAGTTTTGCTGGGCTTCGATCATTTTTTTCTTGTTTCGTTTCACGTATTCGATTAGCTCTTGGTAAAACGAAAAAAAAAACGGATTTGCTCGTTTTAAGTGAGTTTTTCACGTATCGCTTCATTTCAACGGAAGGAAACCCGATAGTGTAACTTTCAATTTATCAATTGATTTCTTGATGAGTTTCATTCGGTTAAAATGAAGCTTTTATAGTGCGCTAACGATATATTTTAATTTCAATTGAGTTAATTCATAATTCGATAAATCCGTTTTTTTTTGTTTTTGTTTTTGTTTTTTATTACCGACGTTAACATTATTTAAAACACATTCACCAGGAATAATGTCTCTTTCGCTCTTTCGCGAGCGCCGTCGACGCTATCTGTCCCAGACTCATATGTGTGTGTATTTCGCATCACTTTAACAATGTCGGAACAAAAAGAGCGAAGGTGTGAGATTACATCCATCTTTTTCATACGATAACCATTAAACATAGACATTTGTAACAACAGTCATACGCATTTCGTTTTCTATCAGTTTTTTTGTTCGTCATGTTTGCAGCCAAGTCAAAAGGTGCGATTCTCCATTGAACGCACGAAACACGCAATGTAATTATTCAGTGCGACGGCGAACCAAGCCTTTTAGTTGTCGACAATCAGTAATAGTAATAATCATATATACACACATGCGATGGCAGACACACATTTGCAAGAACAAACATCAGACAACAGACGACGGAGTCCTCGACGTTCCATAACCCATTAATTTAACATTACGTGGTCCGTCAACACATTTCGCGATTACTTGGTTTTTTGATTTGTATTCGTCAGCAATCTTCCATTTTTGCAAGCATAGCCGTAGGCGTGGAGCCTCGCGACGTCTCATGGACTACCAAGTGATTAAAAGGATTATTTATCCGGGGGATGTGATTTTTTTGTTTCATCCCACAACGGCGTTAGATGATTGCCCAGTTCCGGCAGCTTGATGGATTGCTATTTTTGTCATTTTCTACACGCACGAATTTGACGAAACCGAATGAACGGTGTCTCTTTATTTTGCTTTCTCCATTCCTGACTTTCTATCTTTTATCATTTGGACAAAACGGTTTTTCCCCTTCATTTATACTAACGCACGAACGATATGTGAAAATCTAGGACCATGGCTCATGTCCCACAGATAACAAAAGATCCGGAAAATATTGAAAGGAATATAAAACGAGTTGAGCCAATCATTGCAGTCATCGCGAGGAAATAAACCGCCATCACTTGAGTGTTCATGAAGCTCAAACAGATCACGTTAGCATTTGATCAAAGTAATGAGAAAATTGAGCCCCTCAATCGATCTTCCTCTCCAGCTCTCAAGGAGTTCTATTTTTGTACAATTTCTTGATTATCGTTTATGAATCGTTATGAATGAAGAGGATTACTGGGTGAAAATGTCTACCGGTAATTCTTACTCTGCCCCGCGCATCCGCTTGAGTTGATGGTTCCTGGTGTAAAAAAACTATGTATATAAAGATCGCGGTGCTCGAATCCTCGAAATGCAATCTCCGGCTACCGTGTCTGAGAGCTCCGAGAGTCCTCAGCGTTCACCGAAGTGAAATCGCATGACGAACATGACGAATTGTGTTAAGCGAAAAACGAAATGTTAAAGAAAAGGGGGATCGATTGAGAGAAATGAATGATAGCAGAGTATTCAATATCGATTTATGAAATAGAAATATTTCAAGAGGTAACTGATTTTCAGACGCAAAATTCGAAAGAAAAAAGGGTCAGGCAACAAAACATCAAGTCATCGTATTAGTATAACAAAGATCCAAACATTACGGCGTAAGCGAACTATCACAGTTGAGTGACCCACGCCAGGCGGGACGATCATGCCGGTGCCATTACTCAATCAATAACCCGAAGATAAGACGGTGAAAGGTCTTTGACGCCTGCTCATCTGAGAGAACTATTCAGACCACATTTTCACGGGTTTACATGTATGTATACAAAGTCATAATAAATATATTCGCAAGTGTACATCTGGTTCATACGTTCGACGACCGATATCTTCTGTTTGACAATTGGTTTTTTTTTTTTCTTTCATATTACATTCGAGCGCTTGTTTCCAAAGATTTTCGCGAAGTTATACACCATGAATGGCATTTACGAATACCGCAAACGTTCCAGACTAAATTCCGCTCAGAGAATGTTTTATCTTTGAGAGAGTTCGACCCAATTCGGGTGGTATGGTATACCTCTTACACCTGGTGTATCGGATGGAAGAGAGCTATGTACATGGTACTTCGGTTTATACGAAGACTCCACCGAGGTCGAGAGGGTCTCTCGCGTTAACCACAAAATCGATTGATCGGTAACACTTCGTTCTTCGCGACCACAGCGTTCGGAAAATCCCTTACTGCACTATCTAGTACGTCAATACAATGTGCACTCAAGTGCAGTATACCAGCATAAATAATGATTTATTTATGTGAAAATGAAAGTAGGATAGAGACAGCAAATATCGGACAGCAGAACCAAGACCGAGTAAAAACAATGCGCTAGACACATGTAAGAGGAACGAAAAAAAAGAATGCTGAGAAATAGCAAAAAGAGAATGTAGTAATGAGAGGATTGCAAAACAAATTGGAGAAAAAAAAAAGATGGGATTTTGAACAGATAAGCTGCTGTGATTAACGTAGAACAAGAGTTTCTGCCCGAGGCGAAAAGGTGAAGCTACGGTGTGCCGCAAACTTAAACGCGAATGGCTATTTCCTCAGTTTGAGCTTGACAAAGGAAGAATCTCTGTTGAACTTCATGAAACCAAATAAAAAGCAAGCGGAATCAAGGGTTCTTGCGCCAGGGTCACTTTATCTCACCCTTTGCAGTGTATGACAGAGTATGAGACACCGTCGTCAACATTACCGATCTAAAATGTTATATTTGATAGCGTTTGAACTCTTGCAATATTCTACCATTCATTCGCTTCAGTCTCTTTCAGATATTCGTGCTTACATTCTTTAGGTTTGGTTTTTATAATTTACAATCTTAATTTACTTTTTACACGACATATTGAAGTACCACACAAGAATCACTAATTGCGACACAGTGTACTCGTTTGTTCATTTTCTCATTGCCGATGACGACGTTACGGAGATCCTCGATAATTTTGTTAATCTTCTATGCTGCTGATGTCAACGATTCATTGAGTTAACGTATTTTTATTGAGTGGATAACATTCACCACGATCGGACGACGAAAGAAATGTGAACGATTAGACACCCAGAACGTAGTATTGAGATAGACGAAAGTACTACGCTATCACGTCATGACACTTTAGTATTTGGCGTTGGCGGCGACCAATTGAATGTGTATCATTCATACTCAAGTGTCAGCGAATTCCGAGACCCGCTCGAAAAAATTATACACCGCGTGACAGAAGTCACGCATTCTCAAGCGGCGAAATGTTTGAAAAGCATCATAATTACGCCTACTAGTCCACGAGTGAACCGTTTTTATAATGCGTTGTTCTCAGGTCGATATTCCAATCAATGACAGTTCGCGCACCAGGAGTTTGCGTTTCTATCAGGCGGCATGAGTGTGATACGACAGTTCATGAGGTTCGACAAGCCACCGTTCAACTTCACGACAGGCGGCGGTCGCCAAGTCCATCAATAGCTCGGACTCGAAGTTGAAGTTAGATTACCGGGACTGAAACACATCGCGTAATCGAGGCGAACCTTTTTACGCATGTACAGAAAGTAATACACTCGCGGGAGCTTCGGAGACACGAAAAATAGATAGAAATCCTCTAAGAATCGTGACAGCTCGTTGGGTCACCTCGCGCACACACAAACACTCATTTTTCAAGCTTGACTGTTGTTGCGAGCGAGCTTGTTTTTCGGTTCGAACTTCTGACCAGTATTACATACCACTGTGATATACTTAATACTACGTGCACCACCATAACATGGTTATTTGGGAGACCCGATAGCCACTTTGGATTCACGCAATTGAACCGACGATTGAAGGCCAGTATTGTTCACTGACCAATAAAAAACGACATGTGTAATCGTTCAAATGCACACAAGCGTCCGAAAGCAACTTGTTTTTCACCGAAGCACTTTGCAAAAACATGCTCTCTACCTTTCAATTGCTTTTATCGAACGTGCCAATGATCATTTAATGTTCACATCGATAAGCAGTCTGTAAAACTGTTCAATCAGGTTCAATGTTTTTATTTCTTCCCTCGTCCCGTCGATTGCTTTGTCACAAGTTTTTTCCCTCTGCTAAAGTTTGTATTTTTAGCACGTACCGCTTTTTTGGACAGATTTCGTCGAATTTGAAGAGCTCGTTACGATAAGTATTAGACACTTTTGCTTCGAACGTGTTAAGCATTCTGAGTACGCTTTCTTTTTTACAGCAAATGTCACTCTTCAGCCTGTAGCAACGTTCTAAAATCCTGTTGAAGCTTGGACTCATGGTAGCTCCATATGTCGCTAAAGTCCTCACCGTCATCGAGGAACGCCGATTTATCGTCTTCAATCGGTAGTGCACTTGGCGACGAAGAATAAAACTTGATTTCTAAATCTCGATGACCATTTGGTGATGTAACTATCTCAGTTGAAACTTCAAGTCCGGGCGATGAGTTCGGCAAGTTTACATGATTCCCATAAGGTGAATTTCCTGCGCTGTTCGATGACAAACCGGAAGCGGTACTACCGGGCCAGGAACTTCGACCCCTTGTAATCTCGGTTTGTCCTCGATCCCCTATTACACCAACATCCCGACTAGGCGCAGTTACTTCTTCGCTGAAATAACTAGTAGGATCACTCCAGCTTCGTCTAAGCATCGTAACGGCCGACGTAACTACTGCTAACTGGGCGTTGCAGGAATTACCGGTTGACGGGTTGTTGCAGGTACTAGCGCCGCCGGTCTCGACGCATTGCGAGACTTGATGACGATTATTATGGTTATGACCCCGTTGTGCGGCAATGTTTAGAGTATCTGGGAGCTCAAAATACTCACAACCATTTGACGCAGGTTGCTCCTGGCCGATGCTGGCTGATCCGGTGCGCGATAGGAACAGTGGTAAATGGTTAAATTGATGTTGCTGAGACGCTCCATAGTCTGTAGTGACGGGAAATTCACTAGCATGGGGAGGTGTCAAAAAAGGCGAGTAAACATTTTGATCAACGTCCCAAATAAGTCCCGATGGGTCACAATAACGACACTGACAACCAGCAGAATTCAAAGAACCGGATGGACTGTCAATGCGTGCAGCACTATCATCACAACCCATTAACATGGGCTCGTACTCATGTTGAGATGGTGGCGGATGAGATGAATGGTGGTGTGGATAACGATGACGCGGGATTGTATTGATAATTGCACTCCCGTTGCCGACAATTGTGGTAGAATTGTTATTGCTATTCCCATTTCTAGCCTCATGCTGATGGTGGTGATGATGGTGATGATGATGGTGATGGGCCATTTGGTAATGATTTCGATGGTGATAATTATTGGTACCCGCGTTGTTCCCCTTGGATGGGAGCGTCATTGATCGTCCCAAAACACTTGATGGTAAAGTCGGCATGATCACGTTTTTATTGTCATCAAGCACTTTCACTTGCACGTGTCGTTGCGCGTATCTTTGTTGCTGTTGCTGCTGTTGCTGCTGTAATTGTTGGTGATGGTGATGATGCTGGTGATGTTGTTGCCTTGTATCGATTATTTCTTGTTGCTGGTGATTCATTTGTTGTTGATTCAGCTGCATTAGACCGTTACAAGAAACGTTTTGATTCTGACTACGTGTATAATTTTCTTTACTGATCGGCTGTGGCCTTCGGTGACCTCGATTCTGTTCGTATCTAGTCTCATAACATATCGGCACGTAAGGCTTTAGGGTTACAATACTCGATTGTTCGGAAATACCGCTACCATTTGCATTATTCTGTTGCTGATGCTGATTATTTTGTTGTATTTGTTGATGTGGAGGTTGATGTTGCTGGGGCGGTGATTGCTGTTGTTGATGCTGTTGATTATCGTCGATCTTTGGAGGTACTTCTGTGATTATCACGCCAGTCGGTTTCCTGTCCTTCTTTCTCCGTTTACGTGGTTTTATAATCCTTGGAAGACTGTTCTCCGAATTGTTCGATCCTGAACTCTCGTCACTCGCTATACTCAACGAATCGATATTTGCTATATTAGTACCATCAACTTTGCCATTAATACACTCCGGTTTTGGATTAACTTGTTGTTGTGACTGTTGTTGCTGCTGCTGCTGCTGCTGCTGCGGCTTTCTCGTCGGTTCCGCGAGTCGCTGACCTCGCGAGGAAACGCATTTCCCTGCCGAATTGATAATGGAATTATTTATCCCAGACCCCACACTGACGTTATTTCCGTTGCAGTAAACGGTTACATTGCCATTGATATTAGCGTTAAAAATGTTGCTTCCAGAATTGTTCATCGAGGTTCCATTCATCCCGTTGCAAGATTGAATCTTTCCACGATTGTGAAATCTGCCGGCAAGTATAAGTGGGGCTCCTTGCGTATGAATGGCGAGCCTGGAGAGTGGACTTTGGTTTTGCATGTGCGTTTGTGCTTGTTGTCCTTGCTGCTGTTGCACCGACTGCTGATGATTTTGACAGGGTGGTGGCGAGGATTGCTGATGACTTCTACGTGGACTCGACGTCATTGAAATTAATGGAGCACCTGCCCAAGTACCGTACTGACATTGCTCGTTACCCGGCAAATAATTACCTTGCTGAGTATAATCCCGTTGCTGCTTAGCGCGCAATGATCCACCCTCTTGCTGTTTTTTCGTAACACCAGATATCAACGTTTTCCCACTCACAGTCGATCTTACGCTCGACGATATCAAACAACTACCAATGTAACGCTCTACTTCCAATGCACCCTGAGAGGCCGGGCTCATCTTACAAATGGAATCCAAACGTTCACCGACCGCTTGCTTCTTTCTAAATGCGGTTCTATTTCTACTAACAACAATTAATGGTTCAATAAATCCTTAAATAGGAGCCATGAGGAGCAACTTTTGTATCGATAACACTTTTGTACGAAAGCGTTGTTAATCCATTATTCCACTGATGTCACATCATGTACTTTAACGAAAACTTTTCCGTATCACCTCATTAAATTATTCAACTTTTTTTTCTTCCAATCTACTTGTTTTTACACTATCAAACCATCAGTGTTATATTGTGCTCGTGAACGCATGTTTTGCAGTAGTTTTTGCTAAACTATATTATTCGTGTGTAAAGTACACACTGCATTACTTCGGTCACTCGCGTATATAAAACGCCGACACGGAGCCGTGAACGGGGAATGGCCTTGCTACCAGACGTAGCCGCGGACCGAGCGACACTGAAGCTTCTTTGGTCGCGCGCACCGTCTCTGACTACTCGAGCTCTGCGCGACGTGGAGGATCGAATCCCCCACCATTCAGCTCTCGCTACCACCACCACCACCACGCTACTGTCACCACCACTGCTGCGGCATGCACACTGGAGCAAACCATCACTGGGCGCTGCTGCCAGTATACCGACACCGACGGCACCACCTTCAAAGCCGACGCCACCGTTCCGGCATCCTTTATACTATCAAGCCCTCTCGTTGCTTTGCCTGGTCCTTGGCTCTTTTCTCCTCTCTTACTCGATATATGTACCTCTTTCAACGTGGTTCGACCACCGTTGCTAAACTTTGCAGAGGGTAGTACTCTATGGTACGTTGAATTTCAGCCCTACTCCCCCAACCAAAAAGCTTCTCCGCGAAACGACATAGGTAGAGCGAGTCGAAGCTCCCAAAAGCGAGGACTTTGCTACCCGTTACGTACAACGCGTTCTTCCTTCCGGTGTCCAGCCACAATTTACCAGAGAACCAAACGTCGAAACTCTCCTAGCAGTCTATCGCACTTTCTACCTCGAGAGTTTTCGGATATTCAATCTCTTTCTCTTCATCTCGATGCACCATACAAAACAGATAGTGACAAAAGCATGAATCTATCCGTCTATCTTTGTTTTACTTTGGATATTCACATCAATCTCGTACGGTTTTCAGCTGCCGTCAACCAGCATACAAATCTACCACGTTGAATCTATAAACTCATCGAAAGAATATAGATTGCGAAAACTCAACAAAACCCCGTCCATTGTGTATAATATTCACGGCCAGAAATTTGTAGCAATATCGTGAGTCTGGATCAAAGATCCCGTTAAGGGTGCTCCTACATAAAAATTTGTTGAAAAAATCCATGTGGTTTTTTTTCCGAAACGGATTTCTTCCACAAGAGTGTCCTTAATATATTTATAGAAATCGAATCATAAAATTCGTTGCGAATACTCAAAAGATGTACCAATGAAAATCAAAATGTATTTTTCGAATACTTTTTCGTGGAATTGAAGAAAAAGTTTTAAAAAATCTTATTGTAAACATGACTTTTGATGGTAGAATAGCTTTTTTTGGAATACATATAGCTACACTTAGATTCCGATGATTTTCTAATTTCCAGGGGCACCGAGAAAAGAAAACACGGTCAAAGTAGGAAGTGGAAAAGTGAATTAAGCGCGGTAGCTCCGCATGGAACGGATCTGCCTGACTCGTTCCGCCGGAGAAGAGGGGGGAAGAAAGGCACCCGCAAAGTCAGGAGAAAGCGACAGGAAAGAAGAGCCATACGAAACGATCTACAGAACAGTGTGTCTGTGTCTTTGTATACACGATGTTAAAGTGTATGTCCAGGTGGACGTTGAGCGTATCTTGGATCACCGACGAAGACGGCGAGAACGAGTAGATAGAGGAAGAAAAAAGAGAATGCGGCGACTGACTGTGCACCCCCGCATCTAGGCCAACCGCTGGAAAGTGGGTCACAAGTCGTCGATCGCCCGAAGCACCATGCCACGCTCGACGAGTTCCTGGCCGCGGAACTACTGCTGTTGCTGTTTCCACCTCTCTTTCTCTCTTTCTCTCTTTCTACCGATGTTCCTTGTATGTACAGAAAGGAACTGACTGAACGTGTCTATACATAAATATACACTTACTCTCGGGCCACCACCTCCGTGTGTACACCATATCATTATACCTACTCATCATTATCGTACTCTCTCGTCGCGTGCGTTAAGCCGGTACGTCGGTTTCCTATGCGTCATCTGTCTCTCGACGACGACGACGACGACGACGATTAACCCCACACGCAATGTAAGCAAAAATCTCTCTCGCTTTTCGTTTCTCTATTTCTGATGTGTTTATACAATGTGTTATCTGGCTCGCAATCAGGAAATTACAAAAAAAATGACAGCCGATGAATTTAACATTGGGGGGGTTCGGTTAGGGCTCACGAGGGAGCGATTTTTGATCAAAGACATTTGAGACAATTTATTAAAAATGTATTATTGGTGATTCGATCGAAAAAATTTCAGTCGCACGGGTATAAATAATTGTGCCGAAGTGTCACACAGTCGGTAAATCTCCCGGATCTTCCAGTGTTTTGCCACTTTAATAATCAAAACCTTTTCAGATAAGGAGATAGCCTCAAACTTTTTTTTAATATCCTGGATCACCATATGTTGTAAAGGACATTGCTCTAGTTATTGGTTAACATTTATTAAGCAAGAGTAAAAGTATCACTTGAGACACGCGTTCTGAGATTAAATCTTCGATAAAACCGGTATTAAAAATCCCACCTTCAACTATTCATCTTTGTTACATAGGTAATTAAATGTAGTTTTTGGCCGCACAAGCGCTTTTGTTGGAACCTCCTTACATTAAATAAAATTAATTCAGTTAAATTAATCATTCATTAAAAAATTAATATCTCAACGACAAATGTTCGCTGAAAAAAAAAAGTTTTTTCTGTGTCAAACTGGAACGATGGCGAGAGTGGTATTTCAACTTGAAGCTTCCTTCACGTATTTTCGTCAAATTCGACCAAAAAAAGATATAGCCGGATTTGCTGGATTTTCCATTTATTAAATTCAACATAAAATCTTGTTGAATATCAGTCAATTGACTTGAAATCCATTATGAAGGAACCGTCAGAGTCATAAGCGTATATACCGGTTATACATGTTGATAAAGAAAGATGAAATATCCGAAAAAGAGAGAGAGAGAGAGAGAGCGAGAGAAACCCATTACTCGAGGTCTGCGAATTCAATGAATTTCAAGTGAATTCATGTCAAGCCACACCGGATAGGCCATCGTTTATCTATGGCCAATGTTAATGTTTCCGATATCCATTCACTAGAGAGCCAATAGGAATGAGAGATCGAGCCAGAGAGACGGAGAGAGAGAGAGAGAGAGAGAGAGAGAGAGAGACAGAGAGAGAGCGTGAACTTCAAGTCCCATCGTTTGTGTGGCAAGAGAGTGAGAAAGAGAGAGGCAAGAGGGAAGGGGAAGCAAGAGAGTGCTTCCTCTCCAATGCATTACTCCATGTGCATCGGTTTAATCTCTAAACGTAGACCGAATTAGGTTGTACCCTACGTGTACAATGTCCCTTACGATAACAGGGCATAAATCGAAATCACTGATAATGTACTTGGATTCTGATCGTGCTGGTGCTGCAACCACACACAGCACAGTATATTCACCCTCTAACATGGAAGAATACGTATATGTTGCGAATGCGACGAAACTTTAAATTGATCCTATTCCTCTTTAAGAAATCATCGTGTAACAGGTGGCTATGAATACACTTTCTTTATGTTGACATTGTTCTTTCATATTATTTAATCATCAGGATATGGAGAAACTAAATTTCTAATACACTCTATGAAAATTTGAAACAGAACGACTGAAAGATCGAATGAGTTTTCATCCTGTGCCCAGAACGTAGAAGACAGAAGAGGCGGTTGTGTGAGAAACGTTGTAACAATACTTATGAAAAAAAGTAATAAAAATAAATATAAATTAAAAAAAATAGAACAAGAAACTGGCTTGGTGTAAACGCAGGTGTGGAGTATACGAGATTGTTTGCATCTGCTTCTACGCTGTGTCTGTTGTTTCTGGGATGCGTTGAGTGATTGCACGACCATGAGAAGGCGCGCGGCAAAGAGATAATGTATAGGTGTAGGTTACGTGTGCAAGAGTGAAGGAAAGCAATAAGAGAAGAGTACACACAGTACGGTGTCGAGGGCATCTGATTGTCGCATCAGGAGGACAGTAACGTAAACTCAACAATGACGGAATGAGAGCGTGCTTTCATTTCTCCTGCAAGAGAGATAGCACCGCCACAATGCGACAGTGATGATCGTACCAAAGTTCCAGACGCGACGCATACAAGATTTTTTTACGCGTACGTGCTTTTTATTTCTTATTTTTTATTCTTCATTTTTATCTAAGTCTTGCAAACATGCGAGCGAGAAAGAAAGAAAAATACTGCGAATCTCAAATGCGCTACAGAACGGATGTGCCACGGAGTTTCTTGGAATATTGTGTATCTACACAGGTTTGGCTTTGTAACCCCGTGACCGTAAGAGCGAAATAACTATTCCGGTGCGCTCGCGAGCGTGTATGCTCGTTTTCACTTGGTTTTCTTTTTTTTTATTGTTCACATCGACAATCTTAAGAACTAGAACATGATACAATGAGTCGTAAGGAAGATTCATCTTCGTGGAAACACGACAGTGTACTTCATACATACGCACAAGTTTCATACACAATCTTCTCTAATTCTTTTGCCTCTATTTCGTAAAGTGATGCTTGTCGAAACTGCGTATGAAATACTGGTTAAAAATCTAGATTTCTCAGAGATATATCGTCACAAAGGATTGTTAGTTTGAGGTAATAACGAGCCACTCGCCTAGGTCATAGAGGTCGAACAATTAGCCTGAAATTTACACGAATATATTTTGTAAAATGTTCACAATGACAAAGCCATACTTTGTAATTGGGTTACACGTTGCTTTGTGGATTGAATTCCATGAATTATTACAAGTTTCATATTATCGTAGCTTACTATTGCTCACTTGTATTGTTAAAGGATTTGCAAGCATTGAAACAAGTTTTCGAATCGAAAAAAATAAAAACAATAAGTATCAACTGAAGCCCTATTCACAATCAATTCAAATGAATTGAAATTAATTCAAATGGTCTAGATACGAACTGAGATGTACAGAGAATGAATCGAAGACTAACTTTAACGTGATCCTCCCATACGAATAGAAATAAACAATTAGATTTGGCTCCCGAAGGAAACTTCATCCGCAATGAAAAGTATGAAAAATTATTTTCAAACTTTACGAAATTGGCTCTTTTTTTGTTTCAAAATACATAAAAAGTAGAGAAGTAGAGGAAACATCATTAATTCATCTCGCTTTAACAACGGAAGAATGGCCAGAGTGAAAAATCTAGGAATCATTGTTTGCGTATTCGTTGTATGGAAAAAGTAAAGTAGCGAGCATGAGTTGAAAACGGGTCAAAGTTTCGGTATGTAAAAGCAACGTTCGACGGCTTCAATATAAGCGGGTTCGAAAGTGAAGGAACGCCAAAGACAAGGAGAAAAGATTACTGGGAGTTGGAAACGAGGAGCATAAGTTTGTTGTGAGGGGAAAGGTAGAAAAAGGCGCGGAAGTCAGATTTCGTTTCCATTAGGACGAACGAGGCCATTAGGCGTTCACGAAGGCACGACACGTTGTGTAAAAGCGAGAATGAGGAGCGCCCGGGAAAGCACTCGATTTATACGCGTGCTGAAACTTACAAGAGGTATAGGGGAGAAAACATAAGCAAAACAAGAGAATCGATACGACGGTACAGGGGAAGAAAAAGGCAAAAGAAAAAGCAAAAGGACTCAAAATTCTGTGTGCAGTGTAACATCAGAGTCCAATATTGTAGACTTATATAAACATCATTTAATGTTTTCGAAATTTCATTTGCCTGGATTCGAATTAAATAAAGTTCTGGAAAAAACGAGAGAAAAAACCGTCGTAATGCAGAGAAAAAAAACGTGATTTTCCCGAATTATGAGGAGGTCTTGGGAAAAAATTATTGGATTATTCGAACAGTTTTACTGAGAATAGCATGTTAGGCAGATTTATGGAGATAAGAAAAAAAATGACAGGTTAAACCGAGGTTTTCAGATTTGTTCGAATTTTAATAATACCTGGTTCAGATTTGCATCAATTCTTTTATGTAAATATCAAAATCACGTCGCGGTACACTTTCATCCACGGAATGCGCTGCTCTCAGTCGTTCTCGCATTTTTTTTCCTCGATCTCTTGTTTCCCTCATCGCCACTTGGGCGATCACGCTAAAAGTTTTTTGCCAAATGTTTCAAAGCGAGAGAAGGAGAGAAAAAGGTGAAGAAAAAGGAGGCGTAAGAGGTGGAGGACCGATTATTACAACGCCGCGGCCATAACTTTTCCCAGAAGGCATCCATTACCGTGATTGTTCCAAGCAAGTTTATGGTCGTTTGTGTGCTGTCGACGACGACCAGCAACGACCCTTTGGACGTGACGCAGACCTGCCGGTCGCACCACCGACACACCACATCTTCCGTTTTTTTGCCTCAACTTTCTCTCTCTCTCTCTCTCTTTCTCCCTTTTCTTTTTACACGTATACGGTGGTAACAGTAAAATTAGTCTTCCCGCTTTTTGTCTTCTTTGCCTAGCTCTATTTACTACTTTTCTCACCAAGATGAAAACGACAAATCAAGCATTTTCAAAGTTGTACAAGAAACCTTTCGCATATGTGAATGAAAGGAAAGTGTCAACTTTTTTTCTTTCATAAACAGAAAGAAAAACGCTTTCGTTATTCGTTGACAAACTCTGGTTCAAACAAAACTATAGGATATTCTCTGCATGACTTTTCTGTTTTTCCAAGTCTCCCTTTTTCACACAGAAATTCAGCTGCTTGTTCCTTCTTTCAATTTTAATCTCGATTCGTTGAGTATTGAATTCGCGTGCTGATAGAAATACGGCGAGAAGTAAACTCAAGACAGGAAATAAACCAGATCCATATCCAATCTCGAAGGAATAGAGCGATATGTACATGTATACGAAATGTGCTACAGTATACGATTCGTGCCAAATTCGAGAGAAATTTGTCTATGGCTTGGGATCTTCCCGCTTCTCTTTTATGCTCTCCCTCTCTTTCTTCAAGGAAACCGTGTCCTAAAGTCTTGGAGAACAACCGTTGTTTCTCCTACCAAGATTAAGGAATAAAGAGCGGGAGAGAGCGAGATAGAATAAGAGAAGGAGAGAGAGAGAGAGAGAGAGAGGAGGATATTACTCAACCGATTGGCAAAGACTCGGCAAGTTCTCTTGCAACAGCACGAAGACCAAGGGAATCCTTCCTCACATACAAATATATATATATATA